>JAHLWY010001024.1:0-32246 GCA_020002185.1 Paraescarpia echinospica
ATTCGGCTATTTGTAATTTATTGGGAGAGGTTGGCAGGTTAACTACGATTCGGAAAAAACACACGTCAAGTTAACGTGTAGCTTACAATCAGGCCTACTTAACGCACACTTGTAGATTTGGATGTGCACTAAAAGTGTGCTTAGTACCGACGATTGTCTTAGAAACGATCGTCAAAATCCAATAATACATAACCTTAACGTACCAATTCATAAACAAACCTATGTTATTTATCAGTGGTGATACTTGTAGATATACTAGTCGTTTCAGATGCTCTGTACTTCTGAAGTGCAGTGCATTCCAATGTAAGCGCGTAGACTTGTAGAACGCAAGTTCGCAACCGTAGTTCAAAGTTTTTATCGGAAATCTGCCATGCGTCAAATGTATTTGCTGTTTGACATGTATAAGTTTGTCGTTCCACGATTTATAATTGTATGTCAAATACAAGAAAATGTAATTTGTTTAAACTTAAAAAAAAAAAATCGTATTGGAACAGGATACTGTCGTATTCCTCCGAAAAATCAAAACAATCCTTACTCTATACGAGCATTTGTACGATACGGCATGCATGTGGAGCCGAGGGTGGTCGCCCGGCAGAGCATCGGACTTTCGATCGAGTAAGCGGTGGATCGATTCCATCTCATCCGTTTCGAAACTTGTAGAATGTTTTTCTCCTCACATTGTCTGTGTCTTTCGGAAGAGATACTTTGAGCCGTTGGTCCCCTTTGTTTATGTCGTTGCCAAGGGAAGCAAACATTCCAATACGGGGGGTAAATGTATCCTACACCACTAACTGAGTGGTGGTTTCTTTCTCTAACCCGCAGCATCTTGTTCCCTGCGCCCTGAGTTGCTTCCTGGTCGGGGAGTGAAAGGCGCTGAGCAGGCAGTGTATATGACTGCAGTGTCGTTGCTGACTCCCAACAGGGGTCTGTAGCAGTACATAGATAGCCGATTTGGTCTCGCATACACAACGCTGTGTTTGCAGGGAACTATTCTCGCCTCGCGTGCGAGTTGTTCTTCGTGCGCAGTCTTGGGTACTACGTCATTCAGATCTACATCCCGTCGTGTCTCATCGTCGTGCTGTCTTGGGTGTCCTTCTGGTTGAGTCGCGACGCCGTGCCAGCCCGTGTCGCCCTCGGTATCACGACCGTACTCACGATGACGACTCTCATCTCCAGCACCAACGCCTCCTTGCCCAAGATCTCCTACCTCAAGAGCATTGACGTCTACCTCGTGACGTGCTTCTTCATGGTGTTCGCCTCGCTTCTTGAGTACGCCTCCGTCAGCTTCATATCCCACGTTACGGCGCAGGTAGGGCAAAATGGAGGCGGATCTCCTGGAAAGAGTGTATAGTCGAACATATAAAATTAGTTCAGAACTGTGAGACGTTAAGTTCTAGAAACGCCTAAAAGAATACGATTATTTTGGAATCCTAAAGAGCAGTATACAACGAGGCCATCGCAATGTTTTAAGATACTGCCAAGTTATAAAAATAGTGATACAATCCTTTGTCTTACTTAAGAAACACAAAAGAACCAGAGGACACGAAATAACGTTGGTGAAGGAACAGTATATATGATATCTTACAGTTATTAGTGTTTATACTCGCAGAATGAATGGAACAGATGATGTCGTGATGACTTAAGTGTTAGCAGTGTGAACACGTTTAACAACCAAATCAGTAAATACCACAGGCGGGTCGTATTCACATATAAACCAATTATGGATATTCTATGCTTCCTTCCTTCCAAAATAACGTTATGCTGTGAATTGCAAACTTGTTTAATCATGCTAAAACCTTTCAAAAGTGATGGCGCTGAAGGAGGTGATGATTATTATAATGAAGGACCAGTCAATGACTTAGACGGTGACTTTTTATTTTGTTGACTTTTATGAAGGCGAAGGTAATAACGACAACGGTGATGATGACTACAATGTTTTTGTCGATGGCCGCCAGGTTATTCTGTCCTAGTGCTACCATCTAGCGAATGCAAAACAAACTGTTCGCCTGTGCAGTGTGCACATGACGAGATGTTCGAACAAGCCAACGATTAGTTCGGCATCCTTACAATTACACGTGTGTATGTAATATGTTCACGTAAATGCTGTGTTCACATGCAGCTAAACTGGTTTAATAATTGTGTTGCTTTTGTACGAAGGCGTTGCGAACAATTGTACGTCACATTCCGGATTAAAATTAAACTGGTTAAACCTTTTGTGTAAGCACGGCAAGAGAGGATTAAGAGTTTACGCACTCCATCGATTTTGAACATGCAATTTTGTTACTGTCAATGCAGGCCAAGAAGAAGCGCAAGATGAGTGACCCTGATCTGCATCTACATCTGAGCGCCCAGTCAAGCATCGGAAACAACACAGGTGCGCCGACGGCAAAGCCAGTGACACCTAGCGGAGAACAAGGGCAGGACGCATTTCAAACGGTAAGGACAGACGTAGCTAAGACGCCCAGACAATGAGTGACATCCCTAAAATGACCGATGAACGGCGTGATGCCATTTTCAATAACTCCAGCGGCAAATCGTTATCGTAAATTAAATTGCTCCTTGAAGATAACTAAGGCATATGTTGCGATATAAGTGTGTGCGCCACTTTAATGCAATAGGGATAAAGTATGGGAGGAATAGGTCAGTTGATAACTCTCTTGATATCGTTCCATTTACTACTATATTGCATCATTTGCCCACACTTACTAACACTGGACACTAACGCAATACGGTATTATATTTGTCATAGATATTGTACCTTTTTGACATAGCATTTCCTTTGTACATCATAGTACGAACTGTTGAAAACGTGCTATTACAAACCTATTGCCGTTTGTGAGTGAAGAGGTTCTTCAGACGGGATAATATTAATTAAGTACTTATATTAATTTTTACACAGTCATTTTCTATTTTCTCGTTACGTTTCGACCGCTAGTCGACTAACGCTAGATGGAAACACACCACTACGTAGTTCTATCACCGTGTCGCCCTCTAGCAGTAGCCGTTTTATGAGGTTCCCTGAAAGAGGAAGAAACATAACGAGAAAATGGGTATATCGCTTGTGAACAACTTATAAAGGGTTTCTATTTCTGTTTGGTTTTGTTCCGCTTCTGAGCTCCGGTTCCCGAAGAGTTCGGCGCTACAAATCTTGGGTTTTGTATGTTGGGCTTCGTGGGGTAGTTTTAGAACATTGGACACTCAATCGAGATAATCCTGCCTCGATTCGTCTCGCTGCTGTTTTCAAGCTTGGACAGTTTCGCTCATTCCACATTGTTTCAGTTCAATCCGTTGTATAAATACATATGAGTACATATCTATAGAGAGTGGTGGATCTGAGTGTACGGATAGTCTTCGCGTAGTAATTCCGGCGTGGCTGAATGCTTATCAGAAACGTTGAGATGGTGTTCCAATGTATGCCAAGGGTGAGTGTAAAGTTCCTGAGCAGTCCTAACGACAGCATACCCCGGTTGATAAACACTTACTGTTACCTTTATGTAAAGTTCTTATATAACGCAGTATCCTCATGAATGCTCAAAACTCTATACACTACTCCGTGTCGAATATCATCTTGACTTCTCTGAGAAGCATTCAACCACATTGCAATTACTACGCGAAACCTATTGTAATACACAACTATCCACCACTGTCACACAGTTGAGTGAACTGGAACAATGTGACGTAGGTTGAGTTGTCCAAGGTTCGAATAGGCAGCAAGAGGGTTCATTTCTCGATTGAGAGTCCAACGCTGATTCTGTACCAGGATGCTAACGCTGTTTTCGACCGTTCTCGCTCAGGAGGTGCGGCTAACGTCGATGGAGAAGCCGTATACGGAGTGCGACCTTCGGGCCGGGACCTACAACGGGAACAGTACTGACCCTCCTGTCGTCGTCGAGTCCGATGTCCTGGTCGTCAGCACCCCGCGCAACGGTATCTGGCGCATGTCGTGGGAGAAGTGTGGTATCCACCCGGCCACCATCGACGCCTACGCCCGCATCATATTTCCTTTCAGCTTTCTTGTCTTCAACCTCATATACTGGATCACATATCTGAACATCCGCTACAGGCCTGACGAAGCAGAGTTCGTGTTGTCAGAGTAGATGGTTGATCTCTGGTGGAACATGGTGTATCTCTGCAGAGAATGACACTGACGCACACACATCATGCACACTTATTACATTTATCGGGCACGACACTCGTCTGAGTCAGATATCGTTACAATGTTATCAATCATGTTACGCAGATCAGTGTATTAACTTTACGGTCCCTAAACGCACGGGACTATGTCTTTCACGGGATGCCGTATATGCACGTGAGACGTGATGACAGTTGGAGATGAACACTGATTCTGATAGTGTCGATCTTGTTGGACAGCCGTATGTACGTACGGTTTGACGAGATGTCAACGTGCCAGGGGATCCAGTTATCTGTGTGGGTTACCATACGACAAGTGGCTTTAATTGTACATCACTGCATTCACATGACAATGACTTACTGGATTAGAGTTTGTGAAGATTAAAGTTTAAACTTGAAATACCAGGATGCAAAGTGGAGAAAATATTTTTTTCTACGGAAGAATGGGACAATTAACCCCGTGGACCGAATTGAATGAAGGGAGAAATGGAGGGAATATGAAGAAGTGTATGGTTTGTAATGAACGGAATGAACAAACGCAAGCTTCGGGATCAACAAAGCATTCTCACCACGTCTAATCGGACCGTAAATATGTAATTCGTGTGTAAAGGGGCTCCTGTGGAATGGACGTCGTATCGTGTTCCGCTGGCGATGATGGCATACGTGCTAGTCGCATACACAACACACGGCACATTGAAACGTTTACCCCGAATGACCCAGAATAGACAGAAATACCATATCGTAGACGGGTGAAGAGATTATTGGAAGTGCATATCGTTATTGTGGACTGAAGTGTCGGACTGCCCGACAAATGGCACAACTGTGACATTGTTTTGGCCGATTGCCTACATTTATGTGGATAATTTAGCTTTGATACTACGGATAATTGTGTGGGAAATCCAGCCCAAATATTATGAACACTTATGTGGGAAATCTAGCCCAGATATTACGGACACTAACTTGAGTATACATTCTAGCACAGATAGTTGCAACTCGTTAGCTATGGACAGGGCACGTTTAGTATGTAACAAAATATCATAATATAATGTCAACTAGATTGTCATTCACTATTGTCGCAATGACAACTTGTAGACTTATATATATACACCATACGTTTAATTTACATCACAAATACGTACAACAATGTATTGATACATTCTCGAATAGCGTTTTATTTATCCACAAGTTTACACGTACTATGTCAATTGAATTAATAAACGTCGTGTTTTGAACATAAGCATATAACGCGACACAGTAACATACTATTTGTGTCGCACAACACATGTAATACACTATTTGTGTCGCACAACACACGTAACATACTATTTGTGTCGCACAACACACGTACACCTTGTACATTTTCGTAGATATATCGAGTAGCATTTTATCTATCGGCACGTTTAGCAAATATATCATATTCACAATTGAACAATATTTAAATACTACACTTTCAATGATATCACTAATGGGTTTTAAATAATGAACGAAACCTCTTTATTCTAAACCGACCCGAATGTTTGTATGTTATTGTGTCATGAAGCATTGTTTGTATAAATATTAGCACGTTTGTTTTTGTTTCATTTTGTATTTGATATCCATATCATGTTTGAGCTGTTTTAATTGTACTTAACGTATTTTATATAAACAATGTTTTACTGCTGAACTACTGCCATTCTTACGTAATATGCGGCATCCGACAATGTGATGTGAACACTTTTTAGTCTTCATGAAATTCACAAAATATTGTCTGGCAAATGCAGGACATTATTGCTTATGATTACTGCTATGTTATAGAAGCATAGGAACATACCATTTTGATTGTTGGGATAATATATCAAGGTAGATCTGCCCGGAAGCTCGCGCGGGTTTAGTGTATTGCGGATGGTACATGAACGCAACATTGGACAATGTGACATTGTGATTTCGAGGAAGCTTTGATTATTGATTATTTTGTGTCTGTTCAAAACGCGGTGGAGTGGACAAACATTGACAGTGTTGGTTATTCTACCCCCCCAACTTTAATTCAATCTGCAAGTTTAGTTGTGATTTCTATATTAAAAAAACAATACCGTTCTCTCTGGCTGTCTTTTTGTATGTCTGTGGACCCATATCTCCGTTAGTTTTGCATATATGGGGCTGAAATTATGTATGTGATCTAGCGGGCCCATAGGGCTGGGGCAGGTTTCATAAAGCGCACTTAAAGTTACGCAATTACTTAGCTTCACGTGTTTACGTAAACTCCTATGTTCGCTTATATTAAACAAAATCACGCAATTTACTAAGACAATCATCTTAGCGTTAAGAACGTTCTTAGTCGCTTCATGAAACCGGCTGCTGGTCCGTAGAGTTAACTTATTTTCTTCCAAATTCGTTCGGCGGGTGGGGGTCACAATTTTAAAATGACATTAATCTCCGTAGGGGTAGTTGGTAGATTTAATTTTTTTTGAAATTCGTCCCGGACTGCCGGGATCTCGGGAGTCGCAATTTCCAAACAGTTTTAACACAAGCGACTGACTTTTTTTCGGGCAATGCCGAGCAACTTGGCAAGTGAGAAAATATGGGGAGTGTCGCTCTCTTAGTTTGGCTACGTAACATGTCTCAGCAATATTTCATGCGAGATACAATAAAGTAAGAGAAGACTAAGACAACCTGGCTGTAAGCCTACAGCTCTATGGAGTGGACCAATCTACCTCTACCGAAATGTGGCACCGCAAAAGAGAGACGAGGCTGGCAGGAACTGACGTGGGCAAGACACCACTACGACCGTCCATGTTGAAGGAAAGTGAGTGAGTGAGTGAGTGAGTGAGTGATTGAGTGTAAGCATTTGTATGGTGAAATGAAATCGTACTGTGTAGCACCGTGGTGCAGTGGCTAGAGCTTTGGACTTTCAACCGAGAGAACCCGGGTTCGAATCCTATGCGGCGGTGTCGAACCTTAGGCAAGTTCGTTCATTATACGTTGCTCCAGTTCACTCAGCTGTATGAATGAGTACCTGGCTATAGACAGCGGCGGATATTTGTGTACGTACAGTCTTCGCGCATTAATTGCAGAGTGGCTGGATGCTTCCCAGAGAAGTCGAGATGGTGTTCGAGTGAACAGGTCTGCCAGGGAGTAAAGGGTAAAGCGCTTTGAGCAGTCCTGAGGACTGGATACTGCGCTATATAAGAATTTACCATTTTTACTTTACTATGGCTAACATAAACAGTGTCATGATTTAAGAAAATGGTTACAAATGGTGGGTGTAAACGTAATATAACTAACTGGAGCACAACCACGGTGAATGCATTTAATTTACAGAAGGTGTATATATGTTGTATGAGCAAAGAGAACCCAACCACGATCTAGGAAAACGATTCTACTGAATAAGTATATATGTTACATGGCCAACGTATACACTACCACAATGAAGGGAGTTGGTTCAACTGAAGGGCATACACATTATACGGCTAAAGGTATGGATACACTGGCACTATTCGCCCAATATGACCAGACCACTCCAGAATACATCTGTCTCCCTCTGACACCGATTGACACTGACTGCGCTAGAAGCCGACGTATCGTCATAATCACGTAAACGGAAACATTCCTCTACATCGATTGTAGTCGGGACTGTTCGGTGTCGGTCTGACGTACTCGAAAGTTGTCACGTTTACGTGATTATGACGTAACGCATGCTTGCAGTATCGCGCAGTCGGGTCCGGTAGGGGTAGTGGATACACTGCAGTCAGATATGGTCTGATTTGATCTGGTGTGGTCTGGTGTGGTGTGATCTTCTCTGGTCGGGCAAAAAGTGCCAGTGATCCCGGCCTTAACTGCTATATTACCATCACATAGGCGATGATGCAGACGTGACGTCATAATCACACGATGACATTTCATACAACAATAGCGATATCATGGATGCCACTTTTTTATTTCAACAACATACACCAAGGCAACAAACTAAGTACCGATCACATACACTCTATCTAAAATTACTGAGATGTTTACCATAGCTAACCATCATATCTAAATTACTACTCAAACAATGTGAAGCATTCATTGACCTCATTTTAACTTAACGAATATAACGTCGCGGATGGTCTGAAATTAGATATTGACGAATACATGACAGGGTATGTCCATATGTGATGGTTACCCCATATCCAGCAGCCATTGGCAAGATGAAGGGCATGACGGACGTGCTGTTACACGCGACCTCTTGGTAGACCTTTCGGGTTCCCTCTGTAGACCGGTCGCGATCGAGACGATCCACACGTGGACGAACAACCGAACCTCTCCGGCTCCGCAGCCAGAATATCGCTTGTGTCGACACTGAACAGGAAGCGACCGCGGAGTCCGCAGTATGTCTTTGTCCTGATGTCGGTTATATCCGGAGAAAGGGACCGAACAGTGTGTTGTGCTCGAAGTAGAGACGTAGCAACGCCTGCATCCTTGTCAAGCATTCATCAACAGCAACTATATAGTTTAACCTTGCGTGTATGCATTCGTACGAACGTACGTTCATACATACAAGGGGAACATGCATACAAAGTTACATGCATGCATGCATGCGTGCATGCACCATACATACATGCATACATATATATGTGCGTACACACATTTATGTACAAACGTACGTACATACATACGCGCGTACATGCACACGTACATTAAACATATATACATATATATGCATATATATGTATTTTATATACATAAATACATATATACATACCTGCGGAAAAGATACATACATACATACATAAATACATTCATATGTACATACATACAGACATACATACATATGTACACACACATACACGGAAACACACACAAGAACACACCCACACCCACCCACACACGCACCCACACGTATACATACACACCCGCACTCACACACACACCCACACGTGCGCGTATCCTTATATCTCCTCCGTACCTGCAGTATACGTGTCCATCGTTCTCCCTGGTGTCTACATCAGCCCAGTAGGGTGCGATCACTTTGTACCCAATCACAGGGACCAATTTGGGAGTATGTGTACTGATCGACTTTCCGAAGGATATCAGACCGGTGGTGTTCTCCTAAAAAGTGTTGCAGCCATATCCGTAAAAGTATTGTTTTATTGTGAACCCACTGTTTGCATGCTTGCAGGTGTATTGGCGTACGCGCGCGCGCGTGTGTGTGTGCACGAAACAAACATGTCGCATATCAAAGTGATCGGAAAGAATGCACGCATATCACATAAAAACTGTATTTTCAAGTGCACTCTTTGGGCGGACGGATCTTTAATGTGTTTACATTAAATTGATGTCCCGCATGTTACACAACTTCACGAAGGGTAGATTGATATCAAGCTACACACATAAGTAGATTAACCACAAACGGGAATGTATGTTACTCTTTCCTCTCCGTCACGTAAGTTACAAGAAAATAGTACAAAAGTTATGGATGTGAAAACTCATTCCCTTTTCATGTTTTATCTTGTCACACCAAAACGGTATTTTCAAGTGCACTATTTTGGCTAACGGACCGTTAATATGTTCTTCCCCAAACTGATGTCCTGCATGTTACAAATCTTCACGAAGGCTAGACTGATATATAGCTACAGACATCACTAGATTAATTGTAAATGGGAGTGTATGTTACCCTTTCATCTCCGTCATGTAAGTTACAAGAAAATAGTACGTAAGTTTTGGGTGTAAAAACTTATTCCCATTTGATGTTTTATCTTGTCTAATAAAGTAGAATACTCAGTATTCACAAAATAAACATGTCCAATATCAAAGTGATCATAAAGAATTTATGCATATCACATCAAATCGGTGTTTTAAATTGCACTCTTTGGGCGGACGGATCGTTAATGTGTTCTTACCCCAAATTGATGTCCTGCATGTTAAAAATCTTCACGAAGGCTAGACTGAAATCAAGCTACACACATAACTAGATTAAACGCAAATGGGAATGTATGTTACACTTTCATCTCCGTCACGTAAGTTACAAGAAAATAGTACGTAAGTTTTGGGTGTGAAAACTTATTCCCATTTCACGTTTTATCATGTCTAAATCTGTAATACATTAAATATTCACGAAACAAACAAGTCCCATGTCAAAGTGATCGAAAAGAATTCACGCATATCACACCAAAACGGTATTTTGAAGTGCACTCTTTGGCCGGACGGATTCTTAATGTCGTCTTACCCTAAATTGATGTCCTGCATGTTACAAATCTTCACGAAGGCTAGACTGATATCAAGCTACACACATAACTAGATTAAACACAAAGGGGAATGTATGTTACCCTTTCATCTCCGTCACGTAAGTTACAAGAAAATAGTACGTAAGTTATGGGTGTGAAAACTCACTCCCATTTCATATTTTATTTTGTCTAATTCTGTAGTACTTTCAAAATTCACGAAACAAACATGTCCCATGTCAAAGTGATCGAAAAGAATTCACGCATATCACACCAAATCGGTTTTTAAAAATGCACTCTTTGGGCGGGCGGATCCTTAATGTTTTATTACCCCAAATTGATGTCCTGCATGTTACACACCTTCACGAAGGCTAGACTGACATATAGCTTCAGACATCACTAGATTAAGAGTAAATGGGAATGTATATTACACTTTAAGCTCCGTCACGTAAGTTACAAGAAAATAATACGTAAGTTTTGGGTGTGAAAACTTATTCCCATTTCATGTTTTATCTTGTCTAAATCTGTAGTACATACAATATTCACGAAACAAACATTTCCCATGTCAAAGTGATCGAAAAGTAATGACGTATATCACACCAAAAGGTATTTTCAAGTGCACTATTTTGGCGGACGGATCCTTAATATGTTCTTCCCCAAACTGATGTCCTGCATGTTACAAATCTTCACGAAGGCTAGACTGATATATAGCTACAGAAATCACTAGATTAAGCGTAAATGGGAATGTATGTTACCCTTTCATCTCTGTCGCGTAAGTTACAAGAAAATAGTACGTAAATTATGTGTGTGAAAACTCACTCCCATTTCATATTTTGCCTTGACTAATTCTGTAGTACTTTCAAAATTCACGAAACAAACATATACCATGTCAAAGTGATTGAAAAAAATTCACGCATATCACACCAAGACGGTATTTTTAAGTGCAATATTTTGGCGGAAGGATCCTTAATATGTTCTTCCCCAAATTGATGTTCTCCATGTTAAATTCTTCTCGAAGTGAGTCTGATATCTAGCTACATACATGAATAGACTAACAGCGAAGCGGAATGTATATTACCCTTTCATCTCCGTCACGTAATTTACAAGAAATAGTACGTAAGTTTTGGGTGTGAAAACTCACTCCCATTTCATGTTTTATGTTGTCTAACGCTGTAGTACATTCAATATTCACGAAACAAACATGTCCCATGTCAAAGTGATCGAAAAGAATTCACGCATATTACATCATAACTGTATTTTCAAGTGCACTTTTTGGGCGGACGGATCCTTAATGTGTGTTTACTCAAAATTGATGTCCTGCATGTTACAAGTCTTCACGAAGGCTAGCCTGATATCAAGCTACATACATAACTAGACTAACGGCAAATGGGAATGTATGTTACCCTTTCATCTCCGTCACGTAAGTTACAAGAAAATAGTACGTAAGTTTTGGGTGTGAAAACTCATTGCAATTTCATGTTTTATCTTGTCTAATGCAGTAGCACATTCGGTATTCACGAACCAAACATGTCCCATGTCAAAGTGATCGAAAAGAATTCACGCATATTACATCAAAACGGTATTTTCAAGTGCACTTAATGTGTGTTTACCCCAAATTGATGTCCTGCATGTTACAACTCTTCACGAAGGTTAGACTGATATCAAGCTACGTACTTAACTAGATTAACCGCAAATGGGAATGTATGTTACCCTTTCATCTCCGTCACGTAAGGTACAAGAAAATTGTACGTAAGTTATGGGTGGGAAAACTCACTCCCATTTCACATTTTATATTGTCTATAATTCTGTAGTACTTTCAACATTCGCGAAACAAACATGTCCCATGTCAAAGTGATCAAAAATAATTCACGCATATCACACCAATACGGTATTTTTACGTGCACTATTTTGGCGGACGGATCCTTAATATGTTCTTCCCCAAATTGATGTCCTCCATGTTAACATTTTCTCGAAGTGAGTCTGATATCTAGCTACACACATAACTAGATTAACCACGAAGGGGAATATATGTTACCCTTTCATCTCCGTCACGTAAGTTACAAGAAAATAGTACGTAATTTATGGGAGTGGAAACTCATTCCTGTTTGATGTTTTATCTTGTCTAATGCATTAGTACATTCAGTATTCTCGATTCAAACATGTCCCATGTCAAAGTGATCGAAAAAAATTCACGCATATCACACCAAAACGTTATTTACAAGTGCACTCTTTGCGCGGACGGATCCGTAATGTGGTCTTACCCCAAATTGATGTCCTGCATGTTACAAATCTTCACGAAGGCTAGACTGATATAATGCTACACATATAACTAGATTAACCGCAAAGGGGAATGTATGGTACCCTTTAATCTCCGTCACGTAAGTTACAAGAAAATAGTACGAAATTTATGGGAGTGGAAACTAATTCCTGTTTGATGTTTTATCTTGTCTAATGCAGTAGTACATTCAGTATTCTCGATTCAAACATGTCCCATGTCAAAGTGATCGAAACAAATTCACGCATATCACACCAAAACGGTATTTACAAGTGCACTCATTGCGCGGACGGATCCGTAATGTGGTCTTTCCCCAAATTGATGTCCTGCATGTTACAAATCTTCACGAAGGCTGGACTGATAACAAGCTACACATATAGCTAGATTAGCCGCAAAGGGGAATGTATGGTACCCTTTCATCACCGTCACGTAAGTTACAAGAAATTAGTACGTCAGTTATGTGAGTGGAAACTCATTCCGGTTTAATGTATTATCTTGTCTAATGCAGTAGTGCATTCAGTATTCTTGATTCAAACATGTCCCATGTCAAAGTGATCGAAAAAAATTCACGCATATCACACCAAAACGGTATTTTCAAGTGCACTCTTTGCGCGGACGGATCAGTAATGTGGTCTTACCCCAAATTGATGTCCTGCATGTTACAAATCTTCACGAAGGCTAGACTGATATCAAGCTACACATATAACTAGATTAACCGCAAAGGGGAATGTATGTTACCCTTTCATCTCCGTCACGTAAGTTACAAGAAAATAGTACGTAAGTTATGGGAGTGGAAACTCATTCCGGTTTGATGTTTTATCTTGTTTAATGCAGAAGTACATACAGTATTCTCGAAACAAACATGTCCCTTTTCAAAGTGATCGAAAAATATTCACGCATATCACACCAAAACGGTATTTTCTAGTGCACTCTTTGCGCGGACGGATCCGTAATGTGGTCTTACCCCAAATTGATGTCCTGCATGTTACAAATCTTAACGAAGGCTAGAATGATATCAAGCTACACATATAACTAGATTAAACGCAAAGGGGAATGTATGGTACCCTTTAATATCCATCACGTAAGTTAAAAGAAAATAGTACGTAATTTATGGGAGTGGAAACTCATTCCTGTTTGATGTTTTATCTTGTCTAATGCAGTAGTACATTTAGTATTCTCGATTCAAATTGTCCCATGTCAAAGTGATCGAACAAAATTCACGCATATCACACCAAAACGGTATTTACAAGTGCACTCTTTGCGCGGACGGATCCGTAATGTGGTCTTACCCCAAATTGATGTCCTGCATGTTACAAATCTTCACGAAGGCTAGATTGATAACAAGCTACACATATAACTAGATTAACCGGAAAGGGGAATGTATGGTACCCTTTCATCTCCGTCACGTAAATTACAAGAAAATAGTACGTAAGTTATGGGAGTGGAAATTCATTCCGGTTTGATGTGTTATCTTGTCTAATGCAGTAGTGCATTTAGTATTCCCGATTCAAACATGTCCCATGTCAAAGTGATCGAAAACAATTAACGCATATCACACCAAAACGGTATTTTCAAGTGCACTCTTTGCGCGGACGGATCCGTTATGTGGTCTTACCCCAAATTGATGTCCTGCATGTTACATATCTTCACGAAGGCTAGAGTGATATCAAGCTACACATATAACTAGATTAACCACAAATGGGAATGTATGGTACCCTTTAATCTCCGTCACGTAAGTTACAAGAAAATAGTACGTAAGTTATGGGAGTGTAACCTCATTCCAGTTTGATGTTTTATCTTGTCTAATGCAGTAGTACATTCAGTATTGTCTAAACAAACATGTCCCATGTGAAAGTGATCGAAAACAATTCACGCATATCACACCAAAACGGTATTTTCAAGTGTACCCTTTGCGCGGACGGATCCGTAAAGTGGTCTTACCCCAAATTGATGTCCTGCATTTTACAAATCTTCACGAAGGCTAGATTGATATCAAGCTACACATATAACTAAATTAACCGCAAAGGGTAATGTATGGTACCCTTTCATCTCAGTCACGTAAGTTACAAGAAAATAGAACGTAATTTAAGGGAGTGGAAACTCATACCGGTTTGGTGTTTTATCTTGTCTATTGAAGAAGTACATTAAGTATTCTCGAAACAGACATGTCGCACGTCAAAGTGATCGAAAAAAATTCACGCATATCACACCAAAACGGTATTTTCAAGTGCACTCTTTGCGCGGACGGATCCGTAAAGTGGTCTTACCCCAAATTGATGTCCTGCATGTTACAAATCTTCACGAAGGCTAGACTGATAACTAGCTACACATATAACTAGATTAACCGCAAAGGGGAATGTATGGTACCCTCTCATCTCCGTCACGTAAGTTACAAGAAAACAGTACGTAAGTTATGGGAGTGGAAACTCATTCCGGTTTGATGTGTTATATTGTCAAATGCAGTGGTGCATTCAGTATTCTCGATTCAAACATGTCCCATGTCAAAGTGATAGAAAAAAATTCGCGCATATCACACCAAAATGGTATTTTCAAGTGCACTCTTTGCGCGGACGGATCCGTAATGTGGTCTTACCCCAAATTGATGTCCTGCATGTTACAAATCTTCACGAAGGCTAGACTAATAACAAGCTACACATATACCTAGATTAACCGCAAAGGGTAGTGTATGGTACCCTTTCATCTCCGTCACGTAAGTTACAAGAAAATAGTACTTAAGTTATGGGAGTGGAAACTCATTCCGGATTGATGTTTTATCTTGTCTAACGCAGTAGTGCATTCAGTATTCTAGATTCAAACATGTCGCATATCAAAGTGATCGAAAGAAATTCACGCATATCGCACCAAAACGGTATTTTCAAGCGCACTCTTTGCGCTTACGGATCCGTAATGTGGTCTTACCCCAAATTGATGTCCTGCATGTTACAATTCTTCACGAAGGCTAGACTGATATCAAGCTACACATATAACTAGATTAAACGCAAAGGGGAATGTATGGTACCCTTTCATCACCGTCACGTAAGTCACAAGAAAATAGTACGTCAGTTATGTGAGTGGAAACTAATTCCGGTTTAATGTATTATCTTGTCTAATGCAGTAGTGCATTCAGTATTCTTGATTCAAACATGTCCCATGTCAAAGTGATCGAAAAATATTCACGCATATCACACCAAAACGGTATTTTCAAGTGCACTCTTGCGCGGACGGATCCGTAATGTGGTCTTACCCCAAATTGATGTCCTGCATGTTACAAATCTTCACGAAGGCTAGACTGATATCAAGCTACACATATAACTAGAATAACCGCAAAAGGGAATTTATGGTACCCTTTCATCTCCGTCATGTAAGTTACAAGAAAATAGTACGTAAGTTATGGGAGTGGAAACTAATTCCGGTTTGATGTTTTATATTGTTTAATGCAGAAGTACATACAGAATTCTCGAAACAAACATGTCCCTTTTCAAAGTGATCGAAAAATATTCACGCATATCACATCAAAACGGTATTTTCTAGTGCACTCTTTGCGCGGACGGATCCGTAATGTGGTCTTACCCCAAATTGATGTCCTGCATGTTACAAATCTTAACGAAGGCTAGAATGATATCAAGCTACACATATAACTAGATTAAACGCAAAGGGGAATGTATGGTACCCTTTAATATCCATCACGTAAGTTAAAAGAAAATAGTACGTAATTTATGGGAGTGGAAACTCATTCCTGTTTGATGTTTTATCTTGTCTAATGCAGTAGTACATTCAGTATTCTCGATTCAAACTTGTCCCATGTCAAAGTGATCGAACACAATTCACGCATATCACACCAAAACGGTATTTACAAGTGCACTCTTTGCGCGGACGGATCCGTAATGTGGTCTTACCCCAAATTGATGTCCTGCATGTTACAAATCTTCACGAAGGCTAGATTGATAACAAGCTACACATATAACTAGATTAACCGGAAAGGGGAATGTATAGTACCCTTTCATCTCCGTCACGTAAATTACAAGAAAATAGTACGTAAGTTATGGGAGTGGAAACTCATTCCGGTTTGATGTGTTATCTTGTCTAATGCAGTAGTGCATTCAGTATTCCCGATTCAAACATGTCCCTTGTCAAAGTGATCGAAAAAAATTAACGCATATCACACCAAAACGGTATTTTCAAGTGCACTCTTTACGCGGACGGATCCGTTATGTGGTCTTACCCCAAATTGATGTCCTGCATGTTACATATCTTCACGAAGGCTAGACTGATATCAAGCTACACATATAACTAGATTAACAACAAATGGGAATGTATGGTACCCTTTAATCTCCGTCACGTAAGTTACAAGAAAATAGTACGTAAGTTATGGGAGTGGAAACTCATTCCAGTTTGATGTTTTATCTTGTCTAATGCAGTAGTACATTCAGTATTGTCTAAACAAACATGTCCCATGTGAAAGTGATCGAAAACAATTCACGCATATCACACCAAAACGGTATTTTCAAGTGTACTCTTTGCGCGGACGGATCCGTAAAGTGGTCTTACCCCAAATTGATGTCCTGCATTTTACAAATCTTCACGAAGGCTAGATTGATATCACGCTACATATATAACTAGATTAACCGCAAAGGGGAATGTATGGTACCCTTTCATCTCAGTCACGTAAGTTACAAGAAAATAGAACGTAAGTTAAGGGAGTGGAAATTCATACTGGTTTGGTGTTTTATCTTGTCTATTGAAGAAGTACATTAAGTATTCTCGAAACAGACATGTCGCACGTCAAAGTGATCGAAAAAAATTCACGCATATCACACCAAAACGGTATTTTCAAGTGCACTCTTTGCGCGGACGGATCAGTAATGTGGTCTTACCCCAAATTGATGTCCTGCATGTTACAAATCTTCACGAAGGTTAAGACTGATATCAAGTTACACATATAATGAGATTAACCGCAAAGGGGAATGTATGTTACCCTTTCATCTCCGTCACGTAAGTTACAAGAAAATAGTACGTAAGTTATAGGTGTGAAAACTCATTCCCATTTGATGTTTTATCTTGTCTAATGCAGTAGTACATCCAGTATTCTCGAAACAAACGTGTCCCATCACAGAGTGATCGAAACAAATTCACGCATATCACACCAAAACGGTATTTTCAAGTGCACTCTTTGCGCGGACGGATCAGTAATGTGGTCTTACCCCAAATTGATGTCCTGCATGTTACAAATCTTCACGAAGGCTAGACTGATATCAAGCTACACATATAACTAGATTAACCGCAAAGGGGAATGTATGTTTCCCTTTCATCTCCGTCACGTAAGTTACAAGAAAATAGTACGTAAGTTATAGATGTGAAAACTCATTCCCATTTGATGTTTTATCTTGTCTAATGCAGTAGTACATCCAGTATTCTCGAAAGAAACGTGTCCAATCACAAAGTGATCGAAACAAATTCACGCATATCACACCAAAACGGTATTTTCAAGTGCACTCTTTGCGCGGACGGATCTGTAATGTCGTCTTACTCCAAATTGATGTCCTACATGTTAAAAATCTTCACGAAGGATAGACTGATATCAAGCTACACATATAACTAGATTAACCGCAAAGGGGAATGTATGTTACCCTTTCATCTCCGTCACGTAAGTTACAAGAAAATAGTACGTAAGTTATAGGTGTGAAAACTCATTCCCATTTGATGTTTTATCTTGTCTAATGCAGTAGTACATCCAGTATTCTCGAAACAAACGTGTCCCATCACAAAGTGATCGAAAACAATTCACGCATATCACACCAAAACGGTATTTTCAAGTGCACTCTTTGCGCGGACGGATCAGTAATGTGGTCTTACCCCAAATTGATGTCCTGCATGTTACAAATCTTCACGAAGGCTAGACTGATATCAAGCTACACATATAACTAGATTAACCACAAATGGGAATGTATGGTACCCTTTAATCTCCGTCACGTAAGTTACAAGAAAATAGTACGTAAGTTATGGGAGTGGAAACTCATCCCAGTTTGATATTTTATCTTGTCTAATGCAGTAGTACATTCAGTATTGTCTAAACAAACATGTCCCATGTGAAAGTGATCGAAAACAATTCACGCATATCACACCAAAACGGTATTTTCAAGTGCACTCTTTGCGCGGACGGATCCGTAATGTAGTCTTACCCCAAATTGATGACCTGCATGTTACAAATCTTCACGAAGGCTAGACTGATAACAAGCTACACATATACCTAGATTAACCGGAAAGGGTAGTGTATGGTACCCTTTCATCTCCGTCACGTAAGTTACAAGAAAATAGTACGTAAGTTATGGGAGTGGAAACTCATTCCGGATTGATGTTTTTTCTTGTCTAATGCAGTAGTACATTCAGTATTCTCGATTCAAACTTGTCCCATGTCAAAGTGATCGAACAAAATTCACGCATATCACACCAAAACGGTATTTACAAGTGCACTCTTTGCGCGGACGGATCCGTAATGTGGTCTTACCCCAAATTGATGTCCTGCATGTTACAAATCTTCACGAAGGCAAGACTAATATCAAACTACACATATAACTAGATTAACCGCAAAGGGGAATGTATGGTACCCTTTCATCTCCGTCACGTAAATTACAAGAAAATAGTACGTAAGTTATGGGAGTGGAAACTCATTCCGGTTTGATGTGTTATCTTGTCTAATGCAGTAGTGCATTCAGTATTCCCGATTCAAACATGTCCCATGTCAAAGTGATCGAAAAAAATTAACGCATATCACACCAAAACGGTATTTTCAAGAGCACTCTTTGCGCGGACGGATCCGTTATGTGGTCTTACCCCAAATTGATGTCCTGCATGTTACATATCTTCACGAAGGCCAGACTGATATCAAGCTACACATATAACTAGTTTAACCACAAATGGGAATGTATGGTACCCTTTAATCTCCGTCACGTAAGTTACAAGAAAATAGTACGTAAGTTATGGGAGTGGAAACTCATTCCAGTTTGATGTTTTATCTTGTCTAATGCAGTAGTACATTCAGTATTGTCTAAACAAACATGTCCCATGTGAAAGTGATCGAAAACAATTCACGCATATCACACCAAAACGGTATTTTCAAGTGTACTCTTTGCGCGGACGGATCCGTAAAGTGGTCTTACCCCAAATTGATGTCCTGCATTTTACAAATCTTCACGAAGGCTAGATTGATATCACGCTACATATATATAACTAGATTAACCGCAAAGGGGAATGTATGGTACCCTTTCATCTCCGTCACGTAAGTTACAAGAAAATAGTACGTAAGTTATGGGAGTGGAAATTCATACTGGTTTGGTGTTTTATCTTGTCTATTGAAGAAGTACATTAAGTATTCTCGAAACAGACATGTCGCACGTCAAAGTGATCGAAAAAAATTCACGCATATCACACCAAAACGGTATTTTCAAGTGCACTCTTTGCACGGACGGATCCGTAAAGTGGTCTTACCCCAAATTGATGTCCTGCATGTTACAAATCTTCACGAAGGCTAGACTGATAACAAGCTACACATATAACTAGATTAACCGCAAAGGGGAATGTATGGTTCCCTCTCATCTCCGTCACGTAAGTTACAAGAAAATAGTACGTAAGTTATGGGAGTGGAAACTAATTCCGGTTTGATGTTTTATATTGTTTAATGCAGAAGTACATACAGTATTCTCGAAACAAACATGTCCCTTTTCAAATTGATCGAAAAATATTCACGCATATCACACCAAAACGGTATTTTCTAGTGCACTCTTTGCGCGGACGGATCCGTAATGTGGTCTTACCCCAAATTGATGTCCTGCATGTTACAAATCTTAACGAAGGCTAGAATGATATCAAGCTACACATATAACTAGATTAAACGCAAAGGGGAATGTATGGTACCCTTTAATATCCATCACGTAAGTTAAAAGAAAATAGTACGTAATTTATGGGAGTGGAAACTCATTCCTGTTTGATGTTTTATCTTGTCTAATGCAGTAGTACATTCAATATTCTCGATTCAATCTTGTCCCATGTCAAAGTGATCGAACAAAATTCACGCATATCACACCAAAACGGTATTTACAAGTGCACTCTTTGCGCGGACGGATCCGTAATGTGGTCTTACCCCAAATTGATGTCCTGCATGTTACAAATCTTCACGAAGGCTATATTGATAACAAGCTACACATATAACTAGATTAACCGGAAAGGGGAATGTATGGTACCCTTTCATCTCCGTCACGTAAATTAAAAGACAATAGTACGTAAGTTATGGGAGTGGAAACTCATTCCGGTTTGATGTGTTATCTTGTCTAATGCAGAAGTGCATTCAGTATTTCCGATTCAAACATGTCCCATGTCAAAGAGATCGAAAAAAATTAACGCATATCACACCAAAACGGTATTTTCAAGTGCACTCTTTGCGCGGACGGATCCGTTATGTGGTCTTACCCCAAATTGATGTCCTGCATGTTACATATCTTCACGAAGGCTAGACTGATATCAAGCTACACATATAACTAGATTAACCACAAATGGGAATGTATGGTACCCTTTAATCTCCGTCACGTAAGTTACAAGAAAATAGTACGTAAGTTATGGGAGTGGAAACTCATTCCAGTTTGATGTTTTATCTTGTCTAATGCAGTAGTACATTCAGTATTGTCTAAACAAACATGTCCCATGTGAAAGTGATCGAAAACAATTCACGCATATCACACCAAAACGGTATTTTCAAGTGCACTCTTTGCGCGGACGGATCCGTAATGTGGTCTTACCCCAAATTGATGTCCTGCATGTTACAAATCTTCACGAAGGCTAGACTGATAACAAGCTACACATATACCTAGATTAACCGCAAAGGGTAGTGTATGGTACCCTTTCATCTCCGTCACGTAAGTTACAAGAAAATAGTACGTAAGTTATGGGAGTGGAAACTCATTCCGGATTGATGTTTTTTCTTGTCTAATGCAGTAGTGCATTCAGTATTCTCGATTCAAACTTGTCCCATGTCAAAGTGATCGAACAAAATTCACGCATATCACACCAAAACGGTATTTACAAGTGCACTCTTTGCGCGGACGGATCCGTAATGTGGTCTTACCCCAAATTGATGTCCTGCATGTTACAAATCTTCACGAAGGCTAGATTGATAACAAGCTACACATATAACTAGATTAACCGGAAAGGGGAATGTATGGTACCCTTTCATCTCCGTCACGTAAATTACAAGAAAATAGTACGTAAGTTATGGGAGTGGAAACTCATTCCGGTTTGATATGTTATCTTGTCTAATGCAGTAGTGCATTCAGTATTCCCGATTCAAACATGTCCCATGTCAAAGTGATCGAAAAAAATTAACGCATATCACACCAAAACGGTATTTTCAAGTGCACTCTTTGCGCGGACGGATCCGTTATGTGGTCTTACCCCAAATTGATGTCCTGCATGTTACATATCTTCACGAAGGCCAGACTGATATCAAGCTACACATATAACTAGATTAACCACAAATGGGAATGTATGGTACCCTTTAATCTCCGTCACGTAAGTTACAAGAAAATAGTACGTAAGTTATGGGAGTGGAAACTCATTCCAGTTTGATGTTTTATCTTGTCTAATGCAGTAGTACATTCAGTATTGTCTAAACAAACATGTCCCATGTGAAAGTGATCGAAAACAATTCACGCATATCACACCAACACGGTATTTTCAAGTGTACTCTTTGCGCGGACGGATCCGTAAAGTGGTCTTACCCCAAATTGATGTCCTGCATTTTACAAATCTTCACGAAGGCTAGATTGATATCACGCTACATATATATAACTAGATTAACCGCAAAGGGGAATGTATGGTACCCTTTCATCTCAGTCACGTAAGTTACAAGAAAATAGAACGTAAGTTAAGGGAGTGGAAATTCATACTGGTTTGGTGTTTTATCTTGTCTATTGAAGAAGTACATTAAGTATTCTCGAAACAGACATGTCGCACGTCAAAGTGATCGAAAAAAATTCACGCATATCACACCAAAACGGTATTTTCAAGTGCACTCTTTGCGCGGACGGATCCGTAAAGTGGTCTTACCCCAAATTGATGTCCTGCATGTTACAAATCTTCACGAAGGCTAGACTGATAACAAGCTACACATATAACTAGATTAACCGCAAAGGGGAATGTATGGTACCCTCTCATCTCCGTCACGTAAGTTACAAGAAAATAGTACGTAAGTTATGGGAGTGGAAACTAATTCCGGTTTGATGTTTTATATTGTTTAATGCAGAAGTACATACAGTATTCTCGAAACAAACATGTCCCTTTTCAAAGTGATCGAAAAATATTCACGCATATCACACCAAAACGGTATTTTCTAGTGCACTCTTTGCGCGGACGGATCCGTAATGTGGTCTTACCCCAAATTGATGTCCTGCATGTTACAAATCTTAACGAAGGCTAGAATGATATCAAGCTACACATATAACTAGATTAAACGCAAAGGGGAATGTATGGTACCCTTTAATATCCATCACGTAAGTTAAAAGAAAATAGTACGTAATTTATGGGAGTGGAAACTCATTCCTGTTTGATGTTTTATCTTGTCTAATGCAGTAGTACATTCAGTATTCTCGATTCAAACTTGTCCCATGTCAAAGTGATCGAACAAAATTCACGCATATCACACCAAAACGGTATTTACAAGTGCACTCTTTGCGCGGACGGATCCGTAATGTGGTCTTACCCCAAATTGATGTCCTGCATGTTACAAATCTTCACGAAGGCTATATTGATAACAAGCTACACATATAACTAGATTAACCGGAAAGGGGAATGTATGGTACCCTTTCATCTCCGTCACGTAAATTAAAAGAAAATAGTACGTAAGTTATGGGAGTGGAAACTCATTCCGGTTTGATGTGTTATCTTGTCTAATGCAGAAGTGCATTCAGTATTCCCGATTCAAACATGTCCCATGTCAAAGAGATCGAAAAAAATTAACGCATATCACACCAAAACGGTATTTTCAAGTGCACTCTTTGCGCGGACGGATCCGTTATGTGGTCTTACCCCAAATTGATGTCCTGCATGTTACATATCTTCACGAAGGCTAGACTGATATCAAGCTACATATATAACTAGATTAACCACAAATGGGAATGTATGGTACCCTTTAATCTCCGTCACGTAAGTTACAAGAAAATAGTACGTAAGTTATGGGAGTGGAAACTCATTCCAGTTTGATGTTTTATCTTGTCTAATGCAGTAGTACATTCAGTATTGTCTAAACAAACATGTCCCATGTGAAAGTGATCGAAAACAATTCACGCATATCACACCAAAACGGTATTTTCAAGTGCACTCTTTGCGCAGACGGATCCGTAATGTAGTCTTACCCCAAATTGATGTCCTGCATGTTACAAATCTTCACGAAGGCTAGACTGATAACAAGCTACACATATACCTAGATTAACCGGAAAGGGTAGTGTATGGTACCCTTTCATCTCCGTCACGTGAGTTACAAGAAAATAGTACGTAAGTTATGGGAGTGGAAACTCATTCCGGATTGATGTTTTTTCTTGTCTAATGCAGTAGTACATTCAGTATTCTCGATTCAAACTTGTCCCATGTCAAAGTGATCGAACAAAATTCACGCATATCACACCAAAACGGTATTTACAAGTGCACTCTTTGCGCGGACGGATCCGTAATGTGGTCTTACCCCAAATTGATGTCCTGCATGTTACAAATCTTCACGAAGGCTAGATTGATAACAAGCTACACATATAACTAGATTAACCGGAAAGGGGAATGTATGGTACCCTTTCATCTTCGTCACGTAAATTACAAGAAAATAGTACGTAAGTTATGGGAGTGGAAACTAATTCCGGTTTGATGTGTTATCTTGTCTAATGCAGTAGTGCATTCAGTATTCCCGATTCAAACATGTCCCATGTCAAAGTGATCGAAAAAAATTAACGCATATCACACCAAAACGGTATTTTCAAGTGCACTCTTTGCGCGGACGGATCCGTTATGTGGTCTTACCCCAAATTGATGTCCTGCATGTTACATATCTTCACGAAGGCCAGACTGATATCAAGCTACACATATAACTAGATTAACCACAAATGGGAATGTATGGTACCCTTTAATCTCCGTCACGTAAGTTACAAGAAAATAGTACGTAAGTTATGGGAGTGGAAACTCATTCCAGTTTGATGTTTTATCTTGTCTAATGCAGTAGTACATTCAGTATTGTCTAAACAAACATGTCCCATGTGAAAGTGATCGAAAACAATTCACGCATATCACACCAAAACGGTATTTTCAAGTGTACTCTTTGCGCGGACGGATCAGTAAAGTGGTCTTACCCCAAATTGATGTCCTGCATTTTACAAATCTTCACGAAGGCTAGATTGATATCAAGCTACACATATAACTAGATTAACCGCAAAGGGGAATGTACGGTACCCTCTCATCTCCGTCACGTAAGTTACAAGAAAATAGTACGTAAGTTATGGGAGTGGAAACTCATTCCGGTTTGATGTGTTATATTGTCAAATGCAGTGGTGCATTCAGTATTCTCGATTCAAACATGTCCCATGTCAAAGTGATAGAAAAAAATTCACGCATATCACACCAAAACGGTATTTTCAAGTGCACTCTTTGCGCGGACGGATCCGTAATGTGGTCTTACCCCAAATTGATGTCCTGCATGTTACAAATCTTCACGAAGGGTAGACTGATAACAAGCTACACATATACCTAGATTAACCGCAAAGGGTAGTGTATGGTACCCTTTCATCTCCGTCACGTAAGTTACAAGAAAATAGTACGTAAATTATGTGAGTTGAAACTCATTCCGGATTGATGTTTTATCTTGTCTAATGCAGTAGTGCATTCAGTATTCTAGATTCAAACATGTCGCATATCAAAGTGATCGAAAGAAATTCACGCATATCACACCAAAACGGTATTTTCAAGCGCACTCTTTGCGCGGACGGATCCGTAATGTGGTCTTACCCCAAATTGATGTCCTGCATGTTACAATTCTTCACGAAAGCTAGACTGATATCAAGCTACACATATAACTAGATTAACCGCAAAGGGGAATGTATGGTACCCTTTCATCACCGTCACGTAAGTTACAAGAAAATAGTACGTCAGTTATGTGAGTGGAAACTCATTCCGGTTTAATGTATTATCTTGTCTAATGCAGTAGTGCATTCAGTATTCTTGATTCAAACATGTCCCATGTCAAAGTGATCGAAGAAAATTCACGCATATCACACCAAAACGGTATTTTCAAGTGCACTCTTGCGCGGACGGATCCGTAATGTGGTCTTACCCCAAATTGATGTCCTGCATGTTACAAATCTTCACGAAGGCTAGACTGATATCAAGCTACACATATAACTAGATTAACCGCAAAAGGGAATGTATGGTACCCTTTCATCTCCGTCACGTAAGTTACAAGAAAATAGTACATAAGTTATGGGAGTGGAAACTCATTCCGGTTTGATGATTTATCTTGTTTAATGCAGAAATACATACAGTATTCTCGAAAGAAACATGTCCCTTTTCAAAGTGATCGAAAAATATTCACGCATATCACATCAAAACGGTATTTTCTAGTGCACTCTTTGCGCGGACGGATCCGTAATGTGGTCTTACCCCAAATTGATGTCCTGCATGTTACAAATCTTAACGAAGGCTAGAATGATATCAAGCTACACATATAACTAGATTAAACGCAAAGGGGAATGTATGGTACCCTTTAATATCCATCACGTAAGTTAAAAGAAAATAGTACGTAATTTATGGGAGTGGAAACTCATTCCTGTTTGATGTTTTATCTTGTCTAATGCAGTAGTACATTCAGTATTCTCGATTCAAACTTGTCCCATGTCAAAGTGATGGAACAAAATTCACGCATATCACACCAAAACGGTATTTACAAGTGCACTCTTTGCGCGGACGGATCCGTAATGTGGTCTTACCCCAAATTGATGTCCTGCATGTTACATATCTTCACGAAGGCTAGACTGATATCAAGCTACACATATAACTAGATTAACCGCAAAGGGGAATGTATGGTACCCTTTCATCTCAGTCACGTAAGTTACAAGAAAATAGAACGTAAGTTAAGGGAGTGGAAATTAATACCGGTTTGATGTTTTATCTTGCCTAATGAAGAAGTACATTCAGTATTCTCGAAACAGACATGTCCCATGTCAAAGTGATCGAAAAAAATTCACGCATATCACACCAAAACGGTATTTTCAAGTGCACTCTTTGCGCGGACGGATCCGTAATGTGGTCTTACCCCAAATTGATGTCCTGCATGTTACAATTCTTCAAGAAGGCAAGACTGATAACAAGCTACACATATAACTAGATTAACCGCAAAGGGGAATGTATGGTACCCTTTCATCTCCGTCACGTAAGTTACAAGAACATAGTACGTAAGTTATGGGAGTGGAAACTCATTCCGGTTTGACGTGTTATCTTGTCTAATGCAGTAGTGCATTCAGTATTCTTGATTCAAGCATGTCCCATGTCAAAGTGATCGAAGAAAATTCACGCATATCACACCAAAACGGTATTTACAAGTGCACGCTTTGCGCGGATGGATCCGTAATGTGGTCTTACCCCTAATTGATGTCCTGCATGTTACAAATCTTCACGAAGGCAAGACTGATAACAAACTACACACATAACTAGATTAACCGCAAAGGGGAATGTATGGAACCCTTTCATCTCCGTCACGTAAGTTACAAGAAAATAGTACGTAAGTTATGGGAGTGGAAACTCATTCCGGTTTGACGTGTTATTTTGTCTAATGCAGTAGTGCATTCAGTATTCTTGATTCATACATGTCCCATGTCAAAGTGATCGAAAAAATTTCACGCATATCACACCAAAACGGTATTTACAAGTGCACTCTTTGCGCGGACGGATCCGTAATGTGGTCTTACCCCTAATTGATGTCCTGCATGTTACAAATCTTCACGAAGGCTAGACTGATAACAAGCTACACATATAACTAGATTAACCGCAAAGGGGAATGTATGGTACCCTCTCATCTCCGTCACGTAAGTTACAAGAAAATAGTACGTAAGTTATGGGAGTGGAAACTCATTCCGGATTGATGTTTTATCTTGTCTAATGCAGTAGTGCATTCAGTATTCTAGATTCAAACATGTCGCATATCAAAGTGATCGAAAGAAATTCACACATATCACACCAAAACGGTATTTTCAAGTGCACTCTTTGCGCGGACGGATCCGTAATGTGGTCTTACCCCAAATTGATGTCCTGCATGTTACAAATCTTCAAGAAGGCAAGACTGATAACACGCTACACATATAACTAGATTAACCGCAAAGGGGAATGTATGGTACCCTTTCATCTCCGTCACGTAAGTTACAAGAAAATAGTACGTAAGTTATGGGAGTGGAAACTCATTCTGGTTTGATGTGTTATCTTGTCTAATGCAGTAGTGCATTCAGTATTCTTGATTCAACAATGTCCCATGTCAAAGTGATCGAAGAAAATTCACGCATATCACACCAAAACGGTATTTTCAAGTGCACTCTTTGCGCGCACGGATCCGTAATGTGGTCTTACCCCAAATTGATGTCCTGCATGTTACAAATCTTCACGAAGGCTAGACTGATAACAATCTACACATATAACTAGATTAACCGCAAAGGGGAATGTATGGTACCCTCTCATCTCCGTCACGTAAGTTACAAGAAAATAGTACGTAAGTTATGGGAGTGGAAACTCATTCCGGTTTGATGTGTTATATTGTGAAATGCAGTGGTGCATTCAGTATTCTCGATTCAAACATGTCCCATGTCAAAGTGATCGAAAAAAATTCACGCATATCACACCAAAACGGTATTTTCAAGTGCACTCTTTGCGCGGACGGATCCGTAATGTGGTCTTACCCCAAATTGATGTCATGCATGTTACAAATCTTCTCGAAGGCTAGACTGATAACAAGCTACACATATAACTAGATTAACCGCAAAGGGGAATGTATGGTACCCTTTCATCTTCGTCACGTAAATTACAAGAAAATAGTACGTAAGTTATGGGAGTGGAAACTCATTCCGGTTTGATGTGTTATATTGTGAAATGCAGTGGTGCATTCAGTATTCTCGAAACAGACATGTCCCATGTCAAAGTGATCGAAAAAAATTCACGCATATCACACCAAAACGGTATTTTCAAGTGCACTCTTTGCGCGGACGGATCCCTAATGTGGTCTTACCCCTAATTGATGTCCTGCATGTTACAAATCTTCACGAAGGCAAGACTGATAACAAACTACACACATAACTAGATTAACCGCAAAGGGGAATGTATGGAACCCTTTCATCTCCGTCACGTAAGTTACAAGAAAATAGTACGTAAGTTATGGGAGTGGAAAATCATTCCGGTTTGACGTGTTATCTTGTCTAATGCAGTAGTGCATTCAGTATTCTTGATTCATACATGTCCCATGTCAAAGTGATTGAAAAAAATTCACGCATATCACACCAAAACGGTATTTACAAGTGCACTCTTTGCGCGGACGGATCCGTAATGTGGTCTTACCCCTAATTGATGTCCTGCATGTTACAAATCTTCACGAAGGCAAGACTGATAACAAACTACACATATAACTACATTAACCGCAAAGGGGAATGTGTGGAACCTATTCATCTCCGTCACGTATGTTACAAGAAAATAGTACGTAAGTTATGGGAGTGGAAACTCATTCTGGTTTGATGTGGTATCTTGTCTAATGCAGTAGTGCATTCAGTATTCTTGATTCAACCATGTCCCATGTCAAAGTGATCGAAGAAAATTCACGCATATCACACCAAAACGGTATTTTCAAGTGCACTCTTTGCGCGGACGGATCCGTAATGTGGTCTTACCCCAAATTGATGTCCTGCATGTTACAAATCTTCACGAATGCTAGATTTATAACAAGCTACACATATAACTAGATTAACCGCAAAGGGGAATGTATGGTACCCTTTCATCTCCGTCACGTAAATTACAAGAAAATAGTACGTAAGTTATGGGAGTGGAAACTCATTCCGGTTTGACGTGTTATCTTGTCTAATGCAGTAGTGCATTCAGTATTCTTGATTCAAACATGTCCCATGTCAAAGTGATCGAAGAAAATTCACGCATATCACACCAAAACGGTATTTACAAGTGCACGCTTTGCGCGGACGGATCCGTAATGTGGTCTTACCCCTAATTGATGTCCTGCATGTTACAAATCTTCACGAAGGCAAGACTGATAACAAACTACACACATAACTAGATTAACCGCAAAGGGGAATGTATGGAACCCTTTCATCTCCGTCACGTAAGTTACAAGAAAATAGTACGTAAGTTATGGGAGTGGAAACTCATTCCGGTTTGACGTGTTATTTTGTCTAATGCAGTAGTGCATTCAGTATTCTTGATTCATACATGTCCCATGTCAAAGTGATCGAAAAAAATTCACGCATATCACACCAAAACGGTATTTACAAGTGCACTCTTTGCGCGGACGGATCCGTAATGTGGTCTTACCCCTAATTGATGTCCTGCATGTTACAAATCTTCACGAAGGCAAGACTAATAACAAACTACACATATAACTACATTAACCGCAAAGGGGAATGTATGGAACCCTTTCATCTCCGTCACGTATGTTACAAGAAAATAGTACGTAAGTTATGGGAGTGGAAACTCATTCTGGGTTTGATGTGTTATCTTGTCTAAATGCAGTAGTGCATTCGAGTGATGTAGGATTCAAACATGTCCCATGTCAAAGTGATCGAACAAAATTCACGCATATCACAACAAAACGGTATTTTTAAGTGCACTCTTTGCGCGGACGGATCCGTCATGTGGTCTTACCCAAGATTGATGTCCTGCATGTTACAAATCTTCAAGAAGGCTAGACTGATATCAAGCTACACATATAACTAGATTAACCGCAAAGGGGAATGTATGGTACCCTTTCATCTCCGTCACGTAAGTTACAAGAAAATAGTACGTAAGTTATGGGAGTGGAAACTCATTCCGGTTTGATGTGTTATCTTGTCTAATGCAGTAGTGCATTCAGTATTCCCGATTCAAACATGTCCCATGTCAAAGTGATCGAAAAAAATTCACGCATATCACACCAAAACGGTATTTTCAAGTGCACTCTTTGCGCGGACGGATCCGTTATGTGGTCTTACCCCATATTGATGTCCTGCATGTTACATATCTTCACGAAGGCTAGACTGATATCAAGCTACACATATAACTAGATTAACCACAAATGGGAATGTATGGTACCCTTTAATCTCCGTCACTTAAGTTACAAGAAAATAGTACGTAAGTTATGGGAGTGGAAACTCATTCCGGTTTGACGTGTTATCTTGTCTAATGCAGTAGTGCATTCAGTATTCTTGATTCAAACATGTCCCATGTCAAAGTGATCGAAGAAAATTCACGCATATCACACCAAAACGGTATTTACAAGTGCACGCTTTGCGCGGACGGATCCGTAATGTGGTCTTACCCCTAATTGATGTCCTGCATGTTACAAATCTTCACGAAGGCAAGACTGATAACAAACTACACACATAACTAGATTAACCGCAAAGGGGAATGTATGGAACCCTTTCATCTCCGTCACGTAAGTTACAAGAAAATAGTACGTAAGTTATGGGAGTGGAAACTCATTCCGGTTTGACGTGTTATCTTGTCTAAAGCAGTAGTGCATTCAGTATTCTTGATTCATACATGTCCCATGTCAAAGTGATCGAAAAAAATTCACGCAAATCACACCAAAACGGTATTTACAAGTGCACTCTTTGCGCGGACGGATCCGTAATGTGGTCTTACCCCTAATTGATGTCCTGCATGTTACAAATCTTCACGAAGGCAAGACTAATAACAAACTACACATATAACTACATTAACCGCAAAGGGGAATGTATGGAACCCTTTCATCTCCGTCACGTATGTTACAAGAAAATAGTACGTAAGTTATGGGAGTGGAAACTCATTCTGGTTTGATGTGTTATCTTGTCTAATGCAGTAGTGCATTCAGTATTCTTGATTCAACCATGTCCCATGTCAAAGTGATCGAAGAAAATTCACGCATATCACACCAAAACGGTATTTTCAAGTGCACTCTTTGCGCGGACGGATCCGTAATGTGGTCTTACCCCAAATTGATGTCCTGCATGTTACAAATCTTCACGAAGGCTAGACTGATAACAAGCTACACATATAACTAGATTAACCGCAAAGGGGAATGTATGGTACCCTCTCATCTCCGTCACGTAAGTTACAAGAAAATAGTACGTAAGTTATGGGAGTGGAAACTCATTCCTGTTTGATGTTTTATCTTGTCTAATGCAGTAGTACATTCAGTATTCTCGAAACAAACGTGTCCCATCACAAAGTGATCGAAAAAAATTCACACATATCACACCAAAACGGTATTTTCAAGTGCACTCTTTGCGCGGACGGATCAGTAATGTGGTCTTACCCCAAATTGATGTCCTGCATGTTACAAATCTTCAAGAAGACTAGACTGGTATCAAGCTACACATATTACTAGATTAACCGCAAAGGGGAATGTATGTTACCCTTTCATCTCC
>JAHLWY010001025.1:0-18931 GCA_020002185.1 Paraescarpia echinospica
GAATGTCGGCTAGTACGTTTGGTACGACTAGGTTGGGCTAAATGTCAACAAATGCGAACGACTCATAGTACCACCCGATTTGTCTTACCATTTTAGGCTGATCATTTACTACACGCGAAAGATGATGAATACTTACGTACAGATGAATGAGATTCTTAGAACCCAGTTATTCCTGGTGAGTTCGTCTGCAGTACTGATTATTGTCGAGTTTTTACGCAATGTGTAGTATTTCTCCATTATAACTACTACTATGATCTTATTGCTATTATTATTTCTGGTGGTATTCTTATTAACACAAAGGAAACCCGAAAATTCGCACTATATGTTCTCATTTAGCATTAGGTGGAGTATGGGTATTAGCAAAGTAATTGCACTTAATTTTGTGATTGATAAAAGGACAAGCTAACATTTAAGCCTAAATAAAGTTGCATTCTATGTTAAACGACCATGTTTAACTGTTTTTGAGAACGTGTAAAAAAAGAAAGCGGAATTTATATATATATATATATATTCCGCATTCTTTTCTTATATTTTCTTACACTATATATATATATATACATAGTGTAAGAAAGTATATTATATATATATATAACACAACTTTGCAGGAGAAGATTGGGAAGAAGATTGTCGCTGAAAGTATTCAAAACACCCAACAGCCTCGAGGTGGCCAACAGCAAAGCAGAACCGAACTGACAACTGTGTCGGAGGTTTAGCAACACGGAGTGTTCTATGGCCGAGACGCACTGTCTGCCTTCTCCAACTGCACAGCCGTACACGTCAAACACTACAACTGCGTACAATGTACAGCCTACTGCTGGATGTCTTATTATTGCTATACAGTGTCTGCCTTTAAAATGCTGATGAAACATACCTAGGGTTTAATATTCCTGTAGTACATAGCTAGCTTTTCGTTAAAATGCTTAAGAAATATACCAAAAATGGCTTAACAATTAGTGTTATCTGACAGTTTGACTAGATCACATTTTAAAAACCGTTACGTAACGCTGGCCCAGACTCCCCAACACTCTAAACGTGACGTAATATATAGATGGACTCTAATTGTTAGTTATTTAGATGGTTATTGAACCTGTGTGTGTGTGTGTGTATGTGTGTGTGTGTGTGTGTGTGTGGGTGCGTGCGTGTGCTGTTAATGTTTATGAGTCTATTATGTAAACAATTTTTTTTGGTTCAGTTTATATTTTGAATGACAAGTTACAACGAAGTGCTTCCATTGATAACTAACGTTATTTAATATCGCACATTCACGTTGATTGAACGTTATTTGTAAATTAAAACAAGAGGACAATTTTCTATTTATAACAGGGACATTGCGTGTAGTGAAATTCTTATCTTCCAACACAAACCTTATACCTATATTCCGAAGTGTTCAAATAGTTTAACAAAGTTTAAGAACATTGTCGTCTAGAGCAAAACCACGGATGGCTAGTGGACAAGAAAGCCTTTGTCTCGTCGAGAGTCCAGCATATTTTATATATATATATATATGTGTGTGTGTAACCCCTCCTAGCTTCCGAGAGATTTGTTTTTTAATACTAGCTTCTATCAATACATCCATAACCATCAACACTTATTTGATATTTATATTTGATCTCCTCTTAATCACAATGTCTCTAACAGTTAGGATTGTTAAACCCATTGTTTAGGGCTTTAGGCTTTTTTATAACAAAGGTAATTTTAGATGCTCTCCCTGTATTCATCATTTTTACTAGCGTGTCCCTACCAAAGAATGACAAAAATACATACTTCAGTCTACGTAAACACTGCGCATGTGAATGATTGACACAATGTCATGATACGACTAATGTGCAAAACATAATAAATATTACATTTCACTTGATACGTTGTGACGTGATCGAGTGTTTGCGTTATGTTTCCAAATACAGTTCTGAATCGGTAAGATGTGAGCTGTCCCGTTACAATTTCGTCAACTAGTGACCACACTCTTATTCCCGAAGAGAGGTAAAACAACGTAAGTCATTTCTGGCACAGCGTTGTACCAGTCATGATTTTTTTATTGTCCCGCTGAAGCCAATGCTTACGCCGATTCTATTGCTTGAAACCAACCATGTAAGCGATAGGGGTAAGCAGAGAGGTTGATTTGTGGGTTAAAATTACAACCATAAAATGTAATACAAACTGTTAAAGGTGCTTACAAAAATTGAACGAATGTGTATGGTAATTGATGTGGTTTTATTAAATTCAATAATATATTTTCGGCGTATATAAAATGGTAGCATTATAGGTCATCGTCTCTTCCTCGTTCTGGTTGTGACGTTCGGTCGTCTTAAGAACAAATCCTCGGCGATATTAGCAAGCAAACCTCGAGTGTATGGATTGGTTGAACACGACAGCTGATGTCGCTTGTATCGCTCGTTCGTCGTCTGATTGATGGAAATCAGCCATATATGATAGCCAAAGAAGCCAGCTATACAGACAACTGTCATGACGAGCGCTGCGTTGATGATGACCAGGCGTGGAAACTGGAGGAAGAGACTCTGCAACATACAACGAGGAACAATTAACGCTTAAGTCGTTGCCCTGTATATCAAGTGCACGCTCATCAAGGAGCTATCAAGTGTTTGCGGCCAGGGGTCACAGCTGACTGGAGATCGAAGCATTCTCTATCACAGTTTACACATACGCAATACAGATCAAGTCCATGGTCACGCACAGTAACAGTGCACATGCACCAATGCGACTGCATCGCAGGGGCTTTGTTCCAAAAAGTAGCCTCTCATTTACTTACACATATAACTACAATACTAAAAACTATCAGTGTTAACTTTGTTACTGGTTTAAAATCCACCTGCTATTACTCTGACATAATCACTAAGACATAAGACATTGTGAAGAGGATTTGAACACATTTCATCGCGCAAAGCAACACAATTAACCAGCTTATGACATGTAAAAACGTATCTTCAGGATACTAATGAATATCTTCAGTTGTACTAATGCGATGGTCCAGACATTTCAGCAACTACATATTAACAGGTATGTTTAAGAATTTAATGCCACTTTACTTTTGCAATTCAACATAAAGTTTTATTCGTTTTATTTTGTAATCATAATGCGCCCTGCTAAGGAATTCTTGATCACATAGATCACATTCCGTAACAGTGCACATGCAATCTATTTCCTGCGTTACATTGGTAGAATGTGCTATGGAAGGGGGTTGGTTAGTGACAGTCTTCTTTAGTAAGAAGCTGCTGGTGGCCTATGAACTCTCACCCACTGTAAATCTGCCAGTTAGATAGTCATCTTTGGCATCCACCCGTTCTCCATTAGACAAGTGTGGACCTACCAATTCAACAATCTTTTTGCTCAGCAAATTCATCACAGTTAATAGAATTTGTTTAAAATTGTGAATCATTCTGATGTATATATATCCATCTGAAAATGGAGTGCCTAGTTCACATAATTTACAATACATATATATATATGTCTACATTTTGAATCGTACTCTGATAGTTTCTGGACAAGTTACCTAAAGAAAGAGTCAGTAATTAAAGTATAAAAATATAAGTACTGTGTGAATGTGCACGCAATATTTATAACGTCCACAAACCTTATAAAATAGTGTTTATACAAAGATGTTTGGGGAAGTAAACTCGCAAAAACCTAGCCAGATGTGGCATAACAATTGTGTTTAAAATAATCAGAATTACATCTTAAAATTCTTATTCTTCAATAGAGTAATAACTGTTGATATTTTTCCGAACTTGTGCTTATTACATGGGTCTTTCCATGTAGATCGAGAAGCATGGAAATATTCAATCCTGTTCAGAATAAGATGTTGGTAGATAGTATAAACAAGCAAACCTGTGCAAGAACTATAATCGTGACAGGATGCGACTTGTTCTGGGAGTCAAGGTAACGCAGATTCCACATGTCATACAGTTCGATGAAACAATGAAGGGACCTCATGATGAGCAGTACACCATCAATGCAGATGGCAAGGAGTGACAGCAGGAACGCCAGGAAGTATCGGTGATTCAGGCCACCAATCGCGTTGTTCACCCACATGCAGTAGTGGTCAAATTTAGAGATGCACCTGTTATAAATTGCTGAAAAACAAACGGAGAAAGTTTTGATAAGGTCTAAAACTACACGCAAGTATGTGGTAATGTGTTATCTTGTAGTGTTTTCCAGTGTACCCACAAGATGCTTTTTAAGAAGTACTGTTTGCAAATAAATATCACACATATGCGCGTGCATGCACACATGCACACACAAACCTATGCACCAAATATTTTAAAAAAATAGGTTCTTAGCAGTTACACCACATTACCAGCATATAGGCTTCATTTGTACTTACAGCAATGTTTTGATCGTGCTGGTTTGATGAATCGGCATGTTGGACACATGTTATGTGTCTTGTACATGACACCATCATAAGTGTACGTGTTGGCGTAAGTCGCGTGATTGTCCTTGTCTATCACACCTGGATCACTCCATGAGCAAATGACAAAGAATACCATGTTGACTGTTAACATTGCCATTGGTATGAATGCATGATTTACATCAGGCTGTGATTTGTATAGAAGAGGCAGAGCCTCCATAAACACGACGAAATGTCCAATCAGCATCAGCACCACGTATATAACTTGGAAACAGCAGTTTCTGAAACAACATCAGAAGGCTGTTAGATGTGACCGAGAAATTCTTAAGTAAACTGTACTTAGTTGTGATGTAAATTAAGTTTAATTTTTAACAAGATTGTCACCCAGAAAATTAACTCTAAATGGCTGGTGGACAAGGACGCCTTTCGGCTTATCGAGAGTCCAACTATTTTTATCTACGTGTTTCCCGCCCTTCCGAGGTGTGTCGATTTTATTTTAAAACATATTTACACTACTAGCACCCACACAATTAGCAGAAAAATAAACCAATACACCTGAAGCTTGATACATTCAAAGATCAGAGTAGACATTGTATTGTGTGTATGTGTGCATGCATGCGTGTGTGGCATGTATATATGTATGCATGTGTCCATGATGGTTACCCCCACTGCTTGCTCCCTGTTTCCCTTTGTTTGCCCCCCATCTCTATCTCTCTCCCTGCCTACCTACATTCCTCACACCTAGCATCCATCCCTCATGCACATCTCACTACTTCCCTATCTCCATACTTCCTACCCTGGCAGCAGATAATAAGCCATACCTGAAGTTAAACTTCTGATGGTATTCATAATTTATCCTAACCTGGTAAAGAACAGACGATCCTGCACATAGAGAGCTGTTTCCTGCACAGACACTGGTAGTAACGGCCAGAAAACTACCAACTGAAAGAAACAAACACATATGCAGGCTCAAACTTTTAGAAAGTAGCAAACAATTACCTTTAAGAGTCTATGAGATTATATACATCTACATAGCTTTTGGTGCCATCTTAGTACTTTTATCTGCGTCGAAATGCACAGTTGCTGTCAGGTGACTAGTATCGTGATCACATGAGTGTCTACAAAAACTGTGAGATGGTTGTGTGTGTGTGTGTGTGTGTGTGTGTGTGTGTGTGTGTGTGTGTGTGTGTGTGTGTGTGTGTGTGTGTGTGTGTGTGTGTGTGTGTGTGTGTGTGTGTCTGCATGTGTTTGTGCATGTATTAAATAGTTTTACAAAACCCGCCCTCAGTGCCACAACCAATGGCTTCCATGGATTATGTGTTCATAGTATGAGATGGCATAGACATCCGCAACGGACTGAATAAGGCACGGAATGCCTTCATAAGCCTACATGCAGGTTGGCGATCAGCACAGTACAGCACAAGAACAAAACTTGTGCATGCTGTCAACATTGCTGTATGGGGTGCAGTGGTAGAGAATGACGGAGCAGGACCTATCCAGACTGTCCACCTTCCACATGACTTGCCTCAGAAAAATCCTCCTGGATCTTCTGGCCAAGAACCATATCCAACCAGGAGTTGCTTGCCCAATACCAGCAAGAGGACATGTCCACCATCACAACATGGAGGAGAACAGTGGAGACGGAGCTGAGGGAAATTAACCCCAGCTGGGGCACCATACAGCGAATGGCCGGACACAGACAGAGGTGGAGGAACTTTGTTGCTGCCCTAAATGCCAGAGGGCATAACGGGTAGTAAGTAAGTAAGTAAAGTATGAGGTGAATCCATCTAAACGTACTAGTGAATCATCAGTGATGCTGAAACAATACAGAAACATAAATATGGGGAATCAAAATATTGGAAAAGTGGCTCAAAGCCGCTTAAACATAGGATTACAATGCATACATGTATATGCACAAACGAGTATCGTTTTGTAACCAGAGGGACAGCTGTCTAGTACTTATAGTGCCTGACAACAATTTAGTTACCTTACTAACGGTTGCTCTAAGATAGCCAATACAGCCTCTGTTTGTGAATGTGCTGTCTTTCAGTAAGTAGCACGAAAACAGCAGTCCACAAAACAGTGCATAGAGAACAGCTAAAAAGAGGAAGTCCATGTCACAGCAGGCAAGATGTCTGATTTCTGGAAAACAGAAACACAAAACTACATTATGTCAATTTATGAGACACTATGTACCTATATCGTAAAATTTGTGGGTTTTTTGTCTTAATTACACACATATACTTTCACAAAAAAGATCAGTGTTTATTGTTTGGTGCACTAGTCGGTGCATGCATGGCTGTGAAATCACAAATTTAGGCTCAACACATGCGTCACAGATTCACAGGTTACAATTTAAATTGTCGTTTAATTTAAGCCAGACACAGCCTTGCCATTAGTAGACTAGACTTATGCTTTCAGTAGGCTTTACTTTCCCTGACGGTTTGTTTCCACTGGATTGTCGGCCAGTATCCCCTAGGCTATATATATATATACAGGTTATACAGGCCTACAAGTCTACTACTAGTACTACGTACTAACTCGATTTGTAATTACAAAAACCTAAATTAGACTACTTTAATAGAAGAAAAAGACAGCCAATCAGCTATATTGTCAACCACTTTTGAATGAACAATGTCCATTCTTCGGTAAGAAGATCATCGACATCATCAACAGTATTTACATTGCAAAAAACGCAAGCTACTTCCGCGTAAGAGTTAGCGATACAATCATACACGCATTAGAAAGCACCGGTTCCTTATTATCGCCCGTGTTTTCCTGTAAAACTATTTAACTGTTGAGTAACGTCTTTATGGTAACGGTAACATAGGTGCATGCACCAATATGCCTAATTGAATGAAATACTCGAACAGGCATTTCACACAGTACCGACAAGGTATGTAGCTACACGAAGCGTAGTTAGCAACCATTTGGCTCAACGATAGCAACGTCCACCAGCGATCTCGGCCTTACGCAATCTCGGCCTGAGTGAATTTGGCCTGTTTCGGTAAACTCGGCCAGTGACCACGGCCTGTGCGGCTGTGATCTCGGACTGTATAGCCAGTGATCTCGGCCTGTTTGTGAGAGTGATGCTGACCAAAAAATACTGAGATATATGTAAACAAGTCAGACGACTGGGTTTTTGGGCACGACAGAGTTTATTGAATTGTCAATGTTTTAAGCTCCCAGAGGGATACTCAACGTTCTGTAACATATAATCACATAATGTTACAACTGGATAGTTATCGTGTATATATCAACAATAACAAAGTAACAGCAATACATAATCAATCCCAATACATTCACGTCACCTTCTGCACTATGTAATTACACACCTATTATTATAGGATAATATTCGCATATGTATTTCAAACCTTTTAGAGACATAGTAATACACACCAGTGAATTCGAGATAGTACTTCGTATTACTACATTACCTAGCATCTGCCTATGCAGTTGCATTAGTTACATGACAATACTGAACTACCCAGTATATAGAACCGCCACGCCCTTATAATCCCCGTCTAAATTGGAAACATAACACCATTAATAAATTTAACGTTACGTATTATTCTAATGTATCATATAATAATAATAATCCAATACAATGCAATGATTAAACCCCCACTACCAATAACACATACATATAACAAGACTAACTTACCAGGCCGTAGGTATAAACGAACTACTGGGCCCAGAGACTCTACAAGTGTGGGTGTGTCTCTGTCACTGGCCCAGGGCAAACTGCGCCTGATAAAATAGCTGACCGGTTTAGCTCGACTAGCAGGGTGTGGCCTCTACCCCTAGTGGCCTCTGGTGAATTAACATATATATAGTACTAGAATATCCACCAGGGTTACATGTCCCCCAAGTTTAAAATTTAGCCGGCCGCGGCTAACATAATAAATTGAAATCATTAACTAAGGACGGACCTAGGTTCTCGATGTGGATTACTATGGTACCCCGCATTGCTTCGCGTTGACCGACGTAACGGTGTGTTCGGAGTAATTGATTCATCTACGTCCGAGTTCAAGTCTAAATGGCCATTGTTCGGTTGACAAGAGATTGTCACCTCGTATGGTGGGTGGTCAGTTTCCTCACTGTCTTGACCTAGTCTGCTCAGTCTTGACCCTTTCGCAGTCTCTGGGACACAAACCCGCAAGTCTTTGCGGTTAATTATGCGTTTCTTGTGCCCCCTCGCCGGTACGACTACGTATGTGTCGTCCTTTTGTTCTGTCACTACGTACACTCCCGGGTCCCATGCATCCGCAATCTTGTTACGCCCTCTCACCCTATTGCGTAAATGTACACGTTCCCCAACTCGCAGTGCATTCTCCCCGACATGCTTGTCATAACTTGCTTTTCGGTTAGCAATGTCTAACTTCAGCTGTTCCGCAGCTTTAGCATAGGCACTTGTCAGTCTAGCCTGATGATAGTCAACCCAGTCCAGGTTGGCTCCATGAACCGTTTGTAATTGGAGGGTGTCGTCACTGTGCAGTTTGATATCAATCGGTAAGCGCGGAACACGACCGAACATGAGATAGAATGGACTAAACCCCGTTGCAGCATGAGGGGTCACATTATATGCATATGTAAGTTCTGGCAAATATTCCGGCCATTTGGTCTTCTGGGCGGGTGTCAGTGTGCGTAACAATCCATGCATTGTTCTGTTGTATCGCTCACATTGTCCATTTCCCATGGGATGGTACGGTGTCGTACGAGATTTCTCGATACCGTATATCTTATACAACTCTTTGACAATTTTTGCGTCAAAACATCTCCCTTGATCAGAGTGTATACGACACGGAACTCCATAACGCAGAAACCATTCCCGTACCAGGGTTTTAGCTACCGTTAGGGCTGTTTGGTTTCTCGTCGACACGGCTATTGTGTATTTACTGTACACGTCGGTCATGACCAGGACATTCTCGATGCCGTTACTAGCTGGTTCGAGAATTGTGAAGTCTATTGCGATGACTTCTAATGGGCCCCTTGTCACAATACTATGCATTGGAGTCCGTACCTTCAAATGTGGCATCTTTGCAAGATTACAACGATCACACTTCGAAATCCAATTCAGGATGTCGGAACGCATATTCGGCCAGTAGAATCTTGCTCGTACTAGCTTCTCAACTCTATCAATGCCTTGATGTCCCATCCGATCATGTAATTCTTGTAATACCTCCTCCCTCATTGTACGCGGTAACAACAACTGGCTTACCTTTTCTCCACTCATTGGGTCTATTAGGGTTCTGCACAATTTTCCGGAACAGACCTGAATGCGGTCCCATTGTTGTAGCAGTTTCGCTACTGCCGGTTGTTCTTTCCGTCTTTCTCCGAGTGTCGATTCTCGCCCTCTGTCTATGTAATGCCAGACTCGACCCAAAACCGGATCATAACGTTGTGCCTCCTGTATCGCGTCCGAACTAAGACTTGGTAGGATCGGCGACTCTGCATACTTGGATGTATATCGCACCTGTGCTGTGGTGGTACAGACTGCTGCCTTGAATAATTTCTGGCGCAAATCGCACGGCAACACCGTTACTTGGAGAATGTCAGCTATTTCGTCTTCTTCGATGACTGTGAACTCTTTTGTTTCAGTCTGAAGTGGTTTCCGGCTCAGACCGTCCGCCGATGCATTAAGTCTTCCGGAACGATAGCGAATGCTGAAATTGAACCTGGCTAGCTCTGCCTGCCAGTGGTGTTCCGCCGCCGTTAGCTTTGCCGAAGTCTGAATATACGTCAATGGGTTATTGTCGGTATATACTACAAACGGAACGCTCAACAAGTAGTCGCGGAATTTCTCAGTCACCGCCCATTTCACTGCTAACAACTCTAATTTCATAGAGCTATAAGCCGTTCGGTTCTTCTCAGAACCCCTGAGACTACGGCTAGCATAGGCTATAACTCGGATTTTCCCTTCCTGTTCCTGGAGTAGTAACGCTCCTAGTCCTTGGTGACTGGCGTCTGTCTCCAGAATGAATGGTTTCGTGAAATCAGCGAATCCCAAGACTGGAGCTGTAGTAAGAGCATGTTTCAGTGAATCAAATGCTTCTTGGTGTTCCTGCCTCCACACAAACGGTACCGGTTTGGCTGAATTCCACTTTCTACCTGGTTTTCTCTTCTTTCCTTTGTTGGGATCTTGATCCACCAATTCATATAGAGGTGATGCCAACTGTGAAAAGTGATGAATGTAACGTCGGTGATATCCCGCTGTTCCCAAGAAAACCTTGAGTTCTCTCGCGTTTTCAGGTACTGGCCATTCCCTTACTGCGTTCACCTTCTCTGGATCCCCAGAAATCCCTTCATTAGAGATTATCTGTCCCAAATAAGAAACCGATTCCTGAAATAGGTAACATTTAGTGGGCTCAATCTTTAGACCGTGAGATGCCAGTCGTTGGAACACCAAATTCAGTCGTTCAAAGTGTTCTTCAATGGTAGAGGAGTAGATGATTATATCATCCAAGAAAATAAGTGCTTTTTCATTCATCTCTTCCCTGAACACAATGTGCATTAATCTCTGGAAGGTTGCTGGTGAATTGCAAAGCCCGTATGGCATTTTGTTGTATTCGTACAACCCCATGGGGGTGGTGAACGCTGTCTTGTGTTGATCAACCTCGTCTATCTCCACCTGATTATAAGCCGATTTCAAATCGACAGTCGAGAAATACTTTGCTCCCGATAGGTAGTCGAAGATCTCATCCACTCGGGGAAGTGGAAACGCATCTTTTCTTGTCTTGGTATTAAGCCTGCGATAATCCACGCACATCCTAATCTTACCGTTCTTCTTTCGACAAATAACAATCGGACTCGCAAATTCCGACTGACTGGGCTTAATTATCCCTTTGTGGACTAGATCTTTAATGTGCGCTTTAACTTCCTCAAACTGAGTTGGTGGAATGCGACGATAGGCCGCCTTAACAGGGCTGTCGTCTGAGGTGTATATTCGGTGTTTAACCGTGTCCGTCAATCCCACGTCAGTAGTATGCTCGCACATTTGGATCGGTATTCTGAGGAGTTTAAGCGATATTCGGGAGGTTTCGAAAGCCTCCCCCCTGAGCTCCCACCTAGCGACTCGGACTTTAAAACATGTGATGTATGTACTTATGAAGAATTAGTACTAAGGGAATAACTATTAAAAACCACAGTTTGAAAGTTGATTAGGTTGTTAATGATAACGAGGAGTGTAGAGAGGTATTAGTTGTGTATGAATGCACGTGTATGTGAGGGGAGTGTATGAATGTGCGTGTATGAAAGAACTGACCTGCGCCTCCTAGCGGAAAGAAGTGTACCTAAGCGTCCGTAGTGCCATCTAGCGACTCGGACTTTAAAACGTGATGTATGTATGTATGAAGAATTAGTACTAAGGGAATAACTATTAAAAACCACAGTTTGAAAGTTGATTAGGTTGTTAATGATAACGAGGAGTGTAGAGAGGTATTAGTTGTGTATGAATGTACGTGTATGTGAGGGGAGTGTAGAGAGGATGTGTATGAATGTGCATGTATGAAAGAACTAACGAAACACAAGAGTATACGAGTGCACACGTATTTTATTGACGAATGATACAAGCGTATAATATGAAACCGTGTTTTAATGAAACTTTAAAATATGTGATGTATGTATGTATGTATGTATGTATGAAGAATTAGTGCTAAGGGAATAACCGACAAAAACCACAGTTTGAAAGTTGATTAGGTTTTTAATAATGTGCGTTCGTCAACAACATGTTAGCATTCAAAAAGCACAGTTGAATAGTTTGTTAGCGTTCAACGATCTCAGTATCCCAATCTTCGACAACATCCTCCGCCGGGGAAGGAACAGGTGCAATCCGAGACACTGGAGTCACTGCTTGTCATACTCCAGGTATCATCGTCATCAGTATCATGTGGAATATATATGATTAAACGCTAATTGACGTAGACTGAGTCTGCTGATATATATCACTCTGGGCGGGGGCACCCATGGGAAAATTCTAAGATGGCGCCCATCTCCACGTGACCTACCCCCTGGAGGAAAGAAGTGTAAGCAGTAAGGAGGTAAAGAAAAGCACAAGAAGAGACAAGACAAGCTGAAGCACAGTACACTCTAGATGAGAAGGAGGTAAAGAAAAACACCAGAAGAGATAAGACAAGCTCAAGCACAGTACACACTAGCTGAGAAGGAGGTAAAGAAAGCCACCAAAAGAGATTAGAAAAGCTCAAGCACAGAAGGGAGACAGAGGATGATAGGAAGGCAGAGAAGGCGAGGAAAGAGAGGAGAGGGAGACAGAGGAGGATAGGAAGGCAGAGGAGGGGATGAAAGAGAGGAGAGCGAGACAGAGGAGGATAGGAAGGCAGAGGAGGCGAGGAAAGAGAGGAGAGGGAAACAGAGGAGGATAGGAAGGCAGAGAAGGCGAGGAAAGAGAGGAGAGGGAGACAGAGGAGGATAGGAAGGCAGAGAAGGCGAGGAAAGAGAGGAGAGGGAGACAGAGGAGGATAGGAAGGCAGAGAAGGCGAGGAGAGAGAGGAGAAGGAGATAGAGGAGGATAGGAAGGCAGAGAAGGCGAGGAGAGAGAGGAGAGGGAGACAGAGGAGGATAGGAAGGCAGAGAAGGCGAGGAAATACTTGGGAGGTCAATCGTATGTCAAGCGATAAAATACAAAGTTTGCAGCACTTACTTGTTGGAAACATATAATATTCATCTTGTCCTCGGGACATGCCTTGTCGTGAGCGCTCGCCATCTTCAGCAGTCGGAGTGAAGTTGCGTTGTTCGAAGTCGGTAGAAAGTAATATGCTCCACTAGAGTTTTGTTAGGTTTATATACACAAACCCGATAGAGGCGTTAAGTCTTTTCAATCACGAGACTGTACAAACAATGGAGTCACGAGTTGAACTCCGCTCTCTGCCCGTACTCGTTAGCGGGTGCAGTATGAGATAAGCCGTGTGACTCGACACTCACGAGAAGCCACTACGCTACGTCCATCCATACACGTGTTCCAACTTCCAACATTTTACTTACCACAATTCTCATTCTTCAAACTGTCATATACATCTTGTGTCACAGGTGCTCGTTAGCGGGTGCATTCCGTACATGGTCTAGCTTGTTACATATTTGCCTTCCATACACGGACTAGCTTGTTACATGTTTGCCTTCCATACATGGTCTAGCTTGTTACATGTCTGCCTTCCATATATGGTCTAGCTTGTTACATGTTTGCCTTTCATACATGGTCTAGCCTGTTACATGTTTGCCTTCCGTACATGGACTAGCTTGTTACATGTTGCCTTCCGTACATGGTCTAGCTTGTTACATGTTTGCCTTCCGTACATGGATTAGCTTGTTACATGTTTGCCTTCCATACATGGACTAGCTTGTTACAGGTCTGCCTTTCATACATGGTCTAGCTTTGTTACATGTTTGCCTTCCGTACATGGACTAGCTTGTTACATGTTTGCCTTCCATACATGGACTAGCTTGTTACAGGTCTGCCTTTCATACATGGTCTAGCTTGTTACATGTTTGCCTTCCGTACATGGACTAGCTTGTTACATGTTTGCCTTCCATACATGGACTAGCTTGTTACAGGTCTGCCTTTCATACATGGTCTAGCTTGTTACATGTTTGCCTTCCGTACATGGTCTAGCTTGTTACATGTTTGCCTTCCGTACATGGATTAGCTTGTTACATGTTTGCCTTCCATACATGGACTAGCTTGTTACAGGTCTGCCTTTCATACATGGTCTAGCTTGTTACATGTTTGCCTTCCGTACATGGACTAGCTTGTTACATGTTTGCCTTCCATACATGGACTAGCTTGTTACAGGTCTGCCTTTCATACATGGTCTAGCTTGTTACAGGTCTGCCTTTCATACATGGTCTAGCTTGTTACATGTTTGCCTTCCGTACATGGACTAGCTTGTTACATGTTTGCCTTCCATACATGGTCTAGCTTGGCGGAAAGTGAAGGAGCTAGTGTCTGCTGCTGAGGGGGAATTAGCCTGTCACGGGACCGACCTCCTAGTGGAAGTAGTACCACCTGGCGGGTAATGAAGGAGTAATGAGGGAATATTAAAGGCTAATTGACGTAGACTGTGTCTGCTGATATATATATCACTCTGGGCTGGAGCACTCATGGGGAAATTCTAAGATGGTGCCCGCCTCCACGTGACCTACCCCCTGGAGGAAAGAAGTGTAAGTAGTAAGGATATTTTATTTGCTATTTTGTTTGTATGACTGCCAGTTTAAATGGTTATTTATTATGATGCCTAAAAATTGAAATTGATGGCACATTCATTCTGTCATGCATTGTCCGACATGTCCTGTCTCCCTTGTAACACTTTGTCGTGATTGCCCAAAGACACACAACTCCCATGTAACACTTTGTGTCACTATTGCCCAAAGACCCCCACTCCAATATAACACTTTGTGTCACTATTGCCCAAAGACCCCACTCCCATGTAACCTTTGTGACTATTGCCCAAAGTCCCCCACTCGAATGTAACACTTTGTGTCACTATTGCCCAAAGACCCCCACTCCCATGTAACCTTTGTCACTATTGCCCCAAAACCCCCACTCCCGTGTAACACTTTGTCACTATTGCCCAAAGACTCCACCCCCATGTAACACTGTCACTATTGCCCAAAGACCCACACTCCCATGTAACACGTTGTCACTATTGCCCAAAGACCCCACTCCCATGTACCACTTTGTCACGATTGCCCAAAGACCCCCACTCCCCCTTGTCACTATTGCCCAAAGACCCCCACTCCCATGTAACACTGTCACTATTGCCCAAAGACCCACACTCCCATATAACACTTTGTTACAAGACCCCCACTCCCATGTACCACTATGTCACTATTACCCAAAGACCCCAACTCCCAAGTAACACCTTGTCACTATTGCCAAAATACCCCACTCCTATGTAACACGTTGTCACTATTGCCCAAAGACCCCCACTCCCATGTACCACTTTGTCACTATTGCCCAAAGACCCCCACTCCCATGTAACACTTTGTCACAAGACCCCCACTCCCATGTACCACTATGTCACTATTGCTCAAAGACTCCCAATTCCATGTAACACTTTGTTACAAGACCCCCACACAGCTCCATAACAGTCTCACACAGCTTCCTGACAGTCTCACATAGTTCCTGACAGTCCCACACAGCTCCCGGACAGTACCACACAGTTCGTTCCCTGTCAGTCCCACACAGCTCCCTGACAGTCTCACACAGCTCCCTGACAGTCCCATACAGCTCCTGACAGTCACACACAGCTCTCTGACAATCACACACAGCTCCTGACAGTCCAAAACAGCTCCCTGACAGTACCACACAGCTACCTGACAGTCCCACACAGCTCCTGGCAGTCCCACACAGCTCCCTGACAGTCCCACACAACTGCATAACAGTCTCACACAGCTTCCTGACAGTCCCACACAGTTCCTGACAATCCCACACAGCTCCCTGACAGTACCACACAGCTCACTTACAGTCTCACACAGCTCCCTGACAGTCCCACACAGCTCCTGACAGTCACACACACAGCTCCTGACAGTCCCACACAGTTCCCTGACTGTCCCATCCCTGACAGTCCCACACAGCTCCCTGACAGTCATACACAACTCCCTGACATTCCCATACAGCTCATGACAGTCAGGCACAGCTCCTGACAGTCACACACAGCTCCCTGACAGTCCCACACAGCTTCCGACAGTCACACGCAGTTCCCTGACAGTCCCACACAGTTACCCGACAGTCACACAAAACTCCTGACAGTCCCACACAGCTCCATAACAATATTACACAGCTTCCTGACAGTCCCACACAGTTCCTGGCAGTCCCACACAGCTCCATGACAGTCCCACACAGTTCCCGGCAGTCCCACACAGCTTCCCGACAGTCCCACACAGCTCCCTGAAAGTACCACACAATTCCCTGACAGTCCCACACAGCTCCCTGACAGTCACAAACAGCTCCCCGGCAGTACCACACAATTCCCTGACAGTCCCACACAGCTCCCTGACAGTCCCACACAGCTCCTGACCGTCACACACACAGCTCCTGACAGTCCCACACAGTTCCCTTACAGTCCCACACAACTCTTGACAGTCAAACACAGCTCCCTGACAGTACCACACAGTTCGTTCCCTGTCAGTCCCACACAGCTCACTGACAGTCCCACACAACTCCCTGACATTCCCATACAGCTCATGACAGTCAGGCACAGCTCCTGACAGTCACACACAGCTCCCTGGCAGTCCCACACAGCTTCCGACAGTCACACACAGTTCCCTGACAGTCCCACACAGTTACCCGACAGTCACACAAAACTCCACACAGCTCCATAACAGTATTACACAGCTTCCTGACAGTCCCACACAGTTCCTGGCAGTCCCACACAGCTCCTGACAGTCCCACACAATTCCCTGACTGTCCCATACAATTCTTGACAGACACACACAGCTCTCTGACAGCCCCACACAGCTCCCTGACAGTCTCACACAGCTCCTGACCGTCACACACACACACACAGCTCCTGACAGTCACACACAGTTCCCTTACAGTCCCACACAACTCTTGACAGTCAAACACAGCTCCCTGACAGTACCACACAGTTCGTTCCCTGTCAGTCCCACACAGCTCCCTGACAGTCCCACACAGCTCCCTGACAGTCCCACACAACTCCCTGACATTCCCATACAGCTCATGACAGTCAGGCACAGCTCCTGACAGTCACACACAGCTCCCTGACAGTCCCACACAGCTTCCGACAGTCACACACAGTTCCCTGACAGTCCCACACAGTTACCCGACAGTCACACAAAACTCCACACAGCTCCATAACAGTATACACAGCTTCCTGACAGTCCCACACAGCTCCCTGACAGTCACACACACACACACACACACACACACAGCTCCCCGACAGTACTACACAATTCCCTGACAGTCACACACAGCTCCTGACAGTCCCACCGACTTAGCTTCACGACCATGTCCGATGACGACGATGATGATGATGAGGCAAGTGTAATCTGTGAAATTCTAAGATGGCGTCCATCTCCACGTGATCTACCCCCTGGAGGAAAGAGGTGTAAGTAGTGGACCCACCTGCCCTCGCCGCCGTGGGTAGTTATGTATGTATGTGTATGTACGTATTTTGTGAGTTCTACTGTCAAAAGAGTGAAATTTTGTGAGTTCTACTGTGGTGTCCTAGCCTTACACGCATGCACGCACGCATGCACCCACCCACCGTCGCCGTCCCCACCCGCCCTCGCCGCCGCAGAGGCGGCGCGCGCGCGCCGCCCTTCCCCGAAGGGCGGCGGCGAGGGCGGGTGGGGACGGCGACGGTGGGTGGGTGCATGCGTGCGTGCATGCGTGTAAGGCTAGGACACCACAGTAGAACTCACAAAATTTCACTCTTTGGACAGTAGAACTCACAAAATACGTACATACACATACATACATAACTACCCACGGCGGCGAGGGCAGGTGGGTCCACTACTTACACCTCTTTCCTCCAGGGGGTAGATCACGTGGAGATGGACGCCATCTTAGAATTTCACAGATTACACTTGCCTCATCATCATCATCATCGTCGTCATCGGACATGGTCGTGAAGCTAAGTCGGTGGGACTGTCAGGAGCTGTGTGTGACTGTCTGGAGCTGTGTGGGACTGTCAGGGAATTGTGTAGTACTGTCGGGGAGCTGTGTGTGTGTGTGTGTGACTGTCAGGGAGCTGTGTGGGACTGTCAGGAAATTGTGTGGTACTTTCAGAGATCAGTGTGGGACTGTCACGGAGCTGTGTGGTACTGTCACGGAGCTGTGTGGTACTGTCAGGGAGCTGTATGGGACTGACGAGGAACTGTGTGGTACTGTCAGGGAGCTATGTGGTACTGTCGGGGAGCTGTGTGGGACTGTCAGGAGTTTGTGTGACTGTCGGGTAACTGTGTGGGGCTGTCAGGGAACTGTGTGTGACTGTCGGAAGCTGTGTGGGACTGTCAGGGAGCTGTGTGTGACTGTCAGGAGCTGTGCCTGACTGTCATGAGCTGTATGGGAATGTCAGGGAGTTGTGTGTGACTGTCAGGGAGCTGTGTGTGACTGTCAGGGAGCTGTGTGGGACTGTCAGGGAGCTGTGTGGGGCTGTCAGAGAGCTGTGTGTGTCTGTCAAGAATTGTACGGGACAGTCAGGGAATTGTGTGGGACTGTCAGGAGCTGTGTGGGACTGCCAGGAACTGTGTGGGACTGTCAGGAAGCTGTGTAATACTGTTATGGAGCTGTGTGGAGTTTTGTGTGACTGTCGGGTAACTGTGTGGGACTGTCAGGGAACTGTGTGTGACTGTCGGAAGCTGTGTGGGACTGTCAGGGAGCTGTGTGTGACTGTCAGGAGCTGTGCCTGACTGTCATGAGCTGTATGGGAATGTCAGGGAGTTGTGTGAGACTGTCAGGGAGCTGTGTGGGACTGTCAGGGAGCTGTGTGGGACTGACAGGGAACGAACTGTGTGGTACTGTCAGGGAGCTGTGTTTGACTGTCAAGAGTTGTGTGGGACTGTAAGGGAACTGTGTGGGACTGTCAGGAG
>JAHLWY010001026.1:0-32139 GCA_020002185.1 Paraescarpia echinospica
GGAAATACATTACAAAAATCAACCGTTCCTCGGAATTCTGTTCGAATTGAACGAAGATCGATCCGACTTAGGCTAGTCCGACAGGAACGGCGTCAGTGATGTCCAAACCACGGGACTGCCGAAGCAAAACGAGGTAAAGCTGACGCGTGTCAAAGTTGAGAGCGAGGTGATTGACGGCGGAACATACGGTGATGGCAGCCCACACGTACACAGTCGCGTCACTGGGCCACAGAGAGTTCGCGGAAACGGAGAAGAATTGTGATGTACCGCTGTGATGACTGTGGACGGGTGCTATACGGAGCCAGTAGGCAGCTGTTCCCTACACACGCAGACGGGCAAAAGAGAGGGGGGTGAGAGAGGGGGAATGAGAGCGAGAATGTGAGAGCTGAAAGGGGTGGAAAGAGAGAGAGGGGAAGAGAGAGGGAGATAGAGCGAGGGAGAGAGAAGGAGAGAGCGAGAGAGAGAGAGAGAGAGAGAGAGAGAGAGAGAGAGAGAGAGAGGGAGATAACGAGAGAGAGGGCGAGAGAGAGAGAGAGTGAGCGATGGGAAGAGAGGGAGAGAGGGAGAGAGAGGGAGAGAGAGGGAGAGAGAGGGAGAGAGAGGGAGGGAGGAAGATAGGGAGAGAGGGAGTGAGGGAGAGAGGGAGAGAGGGAGAGAGGGAGAGAGGGAGAGAGAGAGAGAGAGCGAAAGAGCGAGAGAGCGAGAAAGAGGGAGAGAGATGGGGGAGAGGCAGAGAGGGAGAAAGGGACCGTATTGAAGTTCTAAAAACACCCTCACAGTTCACCAGAAGCCTGCAACTGCATCCCAAAACACACTCCTTCCCTAAATATTAGGGAGCTAATCCTATTTCCAGACACCGGTCAAAATAGTGGGGGTTCACCCTCCAAATCCCCGGTTGTGACACCTGCATAATAAATTCCATGTATTAATTAATTAAGTTTACCATTTTATCATTAAAAGTTTTTTTTTTTTACCTTTATGGGTCAATATCGTTGCATTATCAGCGAAGAACGTCTCTTCAACCAGCAACATCGGCTATGGTTAAGAAGTGTCTTATATAATTATGAGATCGGTAGTTTCTGGGACATATAGGCCTACATTACACATGCAAACTATGGTAGAGGCTTGGAAGTCGGCGGCTTTTCATATCGACGCTATCACAGTTAATTCCTCCCCTCTCCTGCATTCTGGATACCACATTGACTGACGGTAACTGCACGACTCTGCTGTCACAGTCCAGCTGTTGTTATATCTGGCGCTGTGGATTACAGGTAATAGATTCCCAGATCTTACAAACACCCCTGAAGCTCAGAGCTGGATGACCGACACGTCATGTATAAGAGCTAACCACAGACGGCGGACCCAAGGTGAAGCTTTGAGCCACCACATTTATTATTGTTGGTAATTATCAGACATTTCATTTTTTCAAGTTCTCTATAGGCAGGTTTACTCACTATTTCGTCGCCATTTGACCAATGACAGACGACTATAACGCCGCGCAAAATCAAGATTGTGTGTGTTTTCATATATTAATTTCAGTTATGATGAATAACTCTTATCACATTATATAATACAGTGTATGTTAATTGCATTGCAAATCATTAATGATTGACGGTTTAAATGTAAAAAAGTAAAGGCAAGTTTTTATATTTTAGCTCAGTGTCCAGTCCTCAGAACTGCTCAAAGCGCTTTACACTTTACTCCGTGGCAGACCTGTTCAATCGAACACCATCTCGACTTCTCTGGGAAGCATTCAGTCATGCTTCAATTAATTCGCGAATACTATTCGTACACAAATATCCACCACTGTCTATAGTCAGTTACTCATTCATACAACTTAGAGAATTGGAGCAACGTAGAGTGAATGAACTTGCTCCTGGTTCGACGCCGCCGCACAGAATTCGAACCCTGGTTCTCACGGTCAAGAGTCCGAAGCTCTAGCCACTGCACCACTGTGCTCATCAATATAAAAGTGTTGTTATGGCTAAAGAGACACAGTGCACTTCGTGGCTAAAATGACCCACGGTTGCATCATCTGCATACATGTGCAGTAGGACACGATTCCTTCAACAACAGGAGCGTTCCCTATTCCAATGGAGTTGGGCTTAATAATCCGTAACTAGCGCTGCTATTTTCCCGTGCTTCACCCTACGTTGCCTGTGTCTTTTCGAAGAGACACTATAAGCCGTCGGACCCTTTTATATATTTGGTGTATATGCCAGGGGAATACAAAGGTCCACACAGGGGGTAGTTGATTCAGTAACTCAATAGAAAGAAAACGGTGAAAATAAACCACTCAATTTTGACAAAGATTACGGAGGTTCTTGGTTGTCCAGTCGTCAGGATCTCCATATCTGCATCAATGATATAGTTCAAATGTAATAGAAAGCCAGGCCCGTTGTTGATTCGGGAAAGTAGGCCTATATATGTGTGTGGGTTTTTCGACCTTGGAGTACATACGGACTCGATCGTAGGCTGCAGGGTGCAGTGCTCGAGCGGTTAGTGCTGGACCGAGGAACCGAGATTTGAACCTTGGTGCTGACCGGGCGGTGGTTCGGTACTGGTTCGGCCGCTGTGTCGAAACTTGGGCAATTTCGTTCACCACATGTTGCCTGTGCATTCGGAAGAGACACTATTTAAGCCATTGGTCCCTTCTATCTGGTGTCTGTGCCAGCTAATGGAAGTAAAATACCCCACGCAATGAAATGTAAAAAATTATCGTGGACTCACTGGTCGGTGGCTTAATTTCTCAAACCCACATCACAATAATTGTCAACTGCTTGGCCAATGGTCATTAATGGAAGAAGAAAAGAAAAGGAAGCCTCCAAATGCACCCGGAAAAACTCGCATAAAAGTCCGATTAACAGACCCGGCCGGGCCCTAGCTTGAAGCTCTAAAACACAAACTGCAGCCCCTTGAGCTCACAAAAACCTCAAGCTGCATCCCGGTCTGGCCCCTTTGTGCTCACAAAACCTCCAAGTGCACCCCCAAAAGCCTCAACTTGCCTATTCAACAGGAAAACTTTTATTTCAGGGCGGCGATGCATTCGCACTTAAATCTGGCCTATAATTGTGGGCCTGATAACGCCAATCGAATGGTTGTTAATTGTTAGCTCAGGATGAGCAAACTTGCTCCTTACATGATTTTCTTACACGAGTCCCTAAGATAGCATACGTTTTTCTGACCATCATTAGTTATTTGTCTTTTGGATAACTATTTTATAGCCTTAATTTTTATCACCACCCTCATAATTGAAGATGGGTATTGATGTTACCCTTACCAACTATGGAGGCAACTTCCGAGACGCAGGACTCAAAATGGGATGGCGAGTTATAGTTATTCACGAATGTTTGAAAAAGACACTGAACTAAACGATAGTTTTGATTTTATTGACGACAGGAGACAGGCATCTGACGAAGGTAATTACTAAAGTAGCTAAGTTTGGTAGCATACGAATGCGTGAATGATTGACACACGCAGCAGGCGGTATCTCGGGTAATCCCGCCCTCCCGGTATCTCGGTTTCGCTTTGTTATTGGTGTCGGATTGCTTACTGCGGGTTTGTATATAAAACTGTACTTATCAGCCCAGCGGCTATGTGTTCATTCCATCATTCCACGTAATTTCAGATCTATGATGTTTACAGAATATTGCGTTTGATGGCACTTGCGGTTCAAATAGCGCTCCGGTGTGCATCAACCTGTGGAGTTATCGCCCATTTCTGGCAGTGAGTGACGTAGCGACACCCGCACAACGGCCGCAACACTATTTCTTCTTCCAGACAACCAACCAACTTAAACATTTTGAAAATCACTGTTGGTATTTGCAGCGGATGCGCATCAGAATAGGTAGACAAGAGATATATAGGAAAATATAGTTTGCAGCTGAAGAGATGGGTTTGTGGGGGTTTTGACTAAAAGACACACGACCAGGAAATTGACGAACGACCACGCACGACTATGTAATATAATGTGTTGGTAGATAGTTTTGCCAATGATGGTATATATATATATATATGGTTGGTGTGTGCATTATAAACAATTTTGAGTCAGTATTTCACGCAGGGGTTACACAATTTAGGCATTTTATCCTATCTTCAGTTACCACAGGTGATGATAAAAGTTGCAAAATTTGTTACTCCAATGTGAAGAACATATCTGAAATTTAGTGAGCTGCACATACATACCTGCTACTTGCCACCAGCAGCCTGCTTGGTTACCAACACTACAAACATTTTGGTTGTGCGTGGTCATTCGTAGTCGTGCGCCTTTTAATCATACCGGTGTGGGGTTGGGTTTGGACAGATGAAGCCTTTTGAAGGGAATAATGCAATAGGGGGAGGGGGGTGGGTGGTGTTGCTGGTTTTGCTTACTGGGAACTGAAATGGGCAGCAACCATAGTCTTGAAGCAGCTAAGGCTGGGAGCTGACACTACTGCCTCTGGAAGTCCATTCCAGTCTGGTCTGGAATGGTCCTGGTCTGGGAAAGAATGACAATTTCCTTTAGTTTGTTCTGGAGGATGGTACCTGGAATGTCTTGCTGTGGTGATGCCTAGATAGATCATCCTGTCGGTGCTATCAGGTTTAGGCAGATGTTTACGAGGCCATTTGATGTCTTGAAAAACATTGTGAGGCGGGAAATCTTCCTCCTTGTTTCTAACGTTTGCCAATTTAGTCTCATCAGCATGGTGTTGACACATGTTGTGTTTTGAAATTTCCCAAGGCAGAACCTGGCTGCACATCTCTGCACTGTTTTGATCTTGCTGATGTCCTTTTTTGGTGAAGGGATGCCAGACCGTGCTTGCAAATTCTACTGATCATCTGATGAGTGCCTTGTAAGCCCGCTCTTTGATGGACGAGGATCCAGTCTTCAAGTTCCGCTTGAGAAAGCCAAGAGTTCTGTTTGCTTTTGAGCATATGGTGTTTATATGCTGTTCCCACAAAAGACCAGAGCTGATGGTGACACCTATATACTTGACAGATGTTACATGTAGGAGGATATGGTCGTGAATCATATACTGGTACTGCTTTGGGTAGTTTTGGACAGTATGCTACACTTCAGGGGATTGAAATGCATGACCCACTTGGATTCCCAAGTGGCCATCTTATTAAGGTCGGACTGAAGTGTGACAGTGTCATCCTGAGATCTGACAGTCAGACATGACACATTTAAAATGACAAAACTTCCTACCACATATACACACTAAAGCCATTAACCGCATTATGCACGAGAAGAATCTTACAATAGAATCCTATAGACTACAAATAGCACTGGCCAAAATCCCACAATGTGAAAAGTGGACAAAATCCCACAATATCTTTTGTTGCTTCTGTTTGTTTTAATTATTTTCTTGTTTTGTTTATTAAGTAGTACTTTGGACAAGGATGATTTGTCCTGGATTCCATTTTCTCCACCAAACTTCCAGTACCGTACTTCGTATTTTACTTTAAAAAAATCATAACCTTGCAAGGCAAATTATAATTTTCTTAAATACTTTGCAAAATTGGCCGAATTGTCATTCAGGCACATATACCACTGTGAGATGTTATGGTTATAGTAGTTTTTCAGGTGACAATTTGACATACACAGACTTGCCTACCATTCCGTATTGTCCGGAATCATTCCGGAAATACATTTAAAATTACGGTATAATGGCGGGGGATGAAAATATTACGGATTCTTTCGTTGTCACAATGATCGTCAATCACTTCTGTACTCCTCAAATTTAGCTTCACTTTATTCAACAGGTGGCAGCATATATACGCTGCTTGTTGTGACATGGTTTTTCATTCGCTGCTTCTGGTCGTAATCTGACCAATAGGAAACAGCGTTATGACAAATTCGCATTTCCGCGCTCATGGCGCTCAAACAAAACGAAGTCACGACTGACGCGCATGAAATGGCGCCGGGGATCGAAACGGCACCGCTACCAGCCAAGAAGAAACGTGTACTGCAAACGTTTATAACAGCAAACACACAGACATGGTCCGTATTGTCAAGTTTAAAGAAGGGGGTGGGCTTTACGTACTGCTGGATACGCGAAATTTATTTTCCTATTTCACATGATCACTGACACTGGTGGCCGGGATAATTGCAGGTACTGACTACGTCGTTAGACTAGTACTAGTGACAGAGTAGTGGGTGTTGTACTTGTAGTGTCAGGCCAACTGACTGTACTAAGACTAAATTAGTGTATTTATTGAGTTTAGTCTATCACTTACAGCCTATAATACAGAGATAAGCTTATATACTAGAGTTGAGTAGACTAGAGTCTAGACGATGTCGATGACTAGCGTAACATAATGGTTTTGCCGTCCCCCGGCATGACTTTGTCTTTGATCTAGTCAAGGTACTATACTGTATAGTCTATAGCCTGGCCCTAGATATACCGGCTACTAATATTAATCTTAATGACACCACAAATAAACAATGACGTGATGCATTGTTATAATTTGTCAAGTTTTTGTAGTCTGCACCCTGTTTTTGAAATTTACATAAAATCAGAATTACAATGTGTATAGACTCATTTACATTACAGTTACGCTTCTTCACGTTTGATTTCCATCAATGCTGATTATGAACAACTGCCTTACCTTGTTAACTGAACGCTTCAAAACACCTCATAGTTTATTAGGGACAATTATGTTTTGGGTGCAACTATCGTCATAGTCACAATATTACTGACAGTGGTGTTCTTTTCGTGACAATATCTGACACGGTTCTGAACTATTACTGACAGCAGGCCTATATTCCTGAAAATCAGTGTAAATGGGAAGATGGATTACTGACAGGAAGTTTTTGGGGTAGGCAGGTCTGCATACAAATGTAAGTTGTGTGCATAAAACAACGTGGTATTCATATTGATCTGTTCTCAATATTTTTGATAGAAGTTCTCTGGTGAAAATAGCCATGTTATGATAATACAGGAAGTGTAACGTCACCTGCTGCCCATGACTAGGCGTAGCGTGCAGCTATAGTCTGTTTTACAGATACCGAGGACGCTAGTGAAACAGACATGGCAAAACGTGAAGAGGAATTCACGGAAATCAAGGAACAGTATGTAGCCATTATTTTTGTAAAAAGTTTGCAAGAAAACTGAGTTCTCCTGTCATTTAATAGTTGCGGTCTTGAATCATTGTTGTCTTACCAAAAAGGAATGTTCACTTTATGTCTTACAAACAGCACCTCTTTAAAGAGAAATATAGCTATAATTGATAATAATTCACTTATGAAATATTTCAGATTTTGAAAAAAATGTGTGTACTTCAAGTATTAGTACATTTTACCAAATGCATTGTAAATTTAGTTACACATTTTATGGATTCAGTATTTGATCCAATTTTATTTAAAATACAAAAGTCTTTGTGTGAGCATTTTGCAAGTATTTTCTCCGGCCAGTGTGCACATAAATTTGGGAAGTGCTGTAAGAGTGACACAGCATGTTCTGCATGAAATTAACATGTTCACCTGATCCAACCACTGTCTTTAACCAGGCACTCACTTATACAGCTTATTGAATCTTACTTATCTTTACTTTTTACTTTAGGATGTACCAGGATAAGCTGGCACAGCTGAAGAAACAGCTGCAACAACTAAAGGACAGTACACTGCCCGACTATATGAAGAAGCTGAAGAAGATAGACCAATACTACAATGAGAGGGTGTGGATCAATGAAGTCTGGTACAACTATGTTGTAAGTAGTTGTTTATTTACTTAAAGACTAAGCGAAATGAATGTTTTTTATTCCCGGTCTGAATGAAATATACTCTAAAAATAATGTCCTAATATTAAACTATGTTTTAACCCCCTCTGTAACCCTGTTCAAGGCCCCATTTGGTCGCACTTTTTTCTGCATTTTCTGCACACTGTTGCGACACCTAGCAGCCGAGGTGACATATCTGCAGGTAGCGCCCCTAGAATTTAGCACGGCGCTCATCTGTGCGAGTTTGTGTTTCAGCCTGTACATAAAATTGCAGTTGCGGAATTTACTATTTTTATATAATCTTACCTACAAATGTGTCATTGGATGCCCTCAGGAATTTTGTTTACTTTTTGGGTTATTGCCGTTTGAACATTGCGAATACTCAAACTTACATCAGGATTTAATATTTTTTGATATCTCAGTAAAGATATAAATCATATCTACAAGTATACTGCTGGATGTACCCAGGATTTGTTTATAATTTTTGAGTTATTGCCATTTGAATATCGCGAATACTTAATCCTGCAATGTATACGTGGCAGTGGATATAATAATATTAAAAATTTGATTTGATTATAATGCGAGGCTGAGCATTCACAATGTTCAGACGGCAATAACTCACAACATAATAACACAATTCCTGCGTACATCCAGCAGCAAATTTGTAGGTAAGATGATTATCTTTATTGTGATATCAAAAAATTCCTCGATTGCATTTCCATGTACAATCTGAAACACTAATAATAATATACTTTATTTATACACTCATATCCAGAGTAGGACTCTGTTCAAGGGTGTTGACAACCAATAGCTACTCAAATATAGATAATAGAATTAATCGTATAAAAAGACTAGAACTGCATTAAATAAAAAATGTACTAAACATACCTATTAGCTAAAAGTATCAAGACATATATAAATATAATAATAAATAAATAAATAGACAATAAAATAACAGACTGCACTGCCGCTTGCTATGCTAAAGGATAGGAAGCACTCAGCGGCACTGCCTGTGGTGACGTCGGCAGGGCTGGTTGCTCCGTGAAACGCAAATGACCATGTCCGAGCGGGCTTAGTGGCATGAGTTCTCAATGAATGGACTTCATATTTGGCACATTACTTGACAATAGTATTAAGTTTGCATACATGGAGTTTCAAATACATTTAAAATTCCATTTAACTTACTCTTTAAGTTCCATCATATCTGAGGACATGTGGTTTATTCCAGAATGTCTTTCTCTACAGTTTGTAAGTTTACAACATGTTTTTCCACTTTGCTGCATGGGATATTTTTTCTTCCAGTAGCATAGACACCAGGTGGAAGAGACAAACAGCTTTTTGTGTTGCTTCCAAAAGACACAGCAAAAGTGGATTAAACAAAATTGTCGAAGCAACTTCAAACTGGTGGCAACCGGAATGAAACAACTGTTCTCTCGATTAACATATCACTACTCACATTCGATAGTTGTTTCCTTATTTATGCTACTGCAGAGGATAATCTCAAAGTATTGATGTACAGAAGTGATATCGTTTAATCATGGACAACCATTGCATTTATAAACCTTTGAATTAGGAATGTTTATGCAACTTTGTATTCGCTAGTGTTAGTGTAAACCAGATGGTTTGTATGTGTGTGTCACATCATCACATGTGTGTTTTGTATGTTATTAACCTGTATGTTCTGTTGTAGGTGGAGCTGATTGAGAAAGACTATGTCAAGGAAAAGAGGAGATCAGTGGAAACATTTGAGGTTAGACATAATTGTGTTGTATTACTTTACTGGTGTCAGTTACATTATAATGTAATATATTACTGATACTTAGTTTACTTTCTGTTACTATTACATGCCAAAGACAATTTAATATACAATGTACTATTGCGTTTGAAGTTGTTACAGTTATATGTTTTGTGCGGAACTATTTTCTTTAGTTGAATATTTTGGAGCATGTATGTTGAGCCGTGTATATCATGTGTGAATGAATGTGTTTAAGGCCAGGCATGGCAGGTAGATTATTTTTTAAATTGTGCAATTGTTTCATCCCAAAGTATGGAATGGATCCTCCTGAGTAAAAAAGTATTGAACTTTTTTGGTCAGACCCCCGTTTCCATGGTAACAAACCAAATGGCTGCCATTTCAAGCTAAAATTGAAAAATTTCAAAACACTGCCATTTTTATAAAGTGCAAAAAAAGGCTAGTTGGCTGGGGGAACGGGCTTCAAAGGACCATTGAATTATTTTAGCCGTGCAACAGTCACGTTGTCCCAGAGTTTCCTTAGCTGTCTTCATTGTTTATTGGAAATAACACAAAAGAAGCTAGTATTAAAATAGTACTGTTTGAGTTTCACTGCTTGAATACTTCTGAGGTATTCATTACAAAATGCTGCTGGGTTTTAACAGAAAAAAACTACTTTAATATCTTTGTTTGTTTTTTAGAATAACCGTTTGTATTTGTGAACATATATTACACATATTATTAAGTAAGCAAACTCACATCAAGATTCACATGATTTGCCTCGACGTAGCTGTTTACTGCTATTATTAAACAGAATAACCAGTTTGACATTGTCTGAATTCATCCTACGGTGAACATCCATTCGTGATAAAACAAAAACAGTAGAGTTTGCACAGTGTATTAATGTTGTATCATTGTATGTATGTTACTGTTTGTTTGTTTGTCAGGAGAAGAAGATTGAGTTGAACGAGAATTTGATCATGGAACTAGAAGACAAAAAGAAACAGATTGAGAACGAACGACACACGATTGAACTCACTGGAGGTACGTTAGGGATCATCTCAGAACACCGATGTCTGATATCAGATGAAATTACATTAATCTGGTCTCTGTCCCTCACTCCCTCTCAAACGAAAGTTTGTAAACATTGAAATGATGATAGCATTGGTCTTAAGCGTAAGATATCGATGTCCGACGCCAGGTGAAACTGTCTCTGCACCCCCCCCTTCCCCAAACGAAAGTAATTTCATCTGATATCGAACATCGACATTCTGTGATGATTCCTTAGCCAGTGGTATTCTAAAAAGAATAACAAATATAATGAAGAGACCTGGGAAATGTTTCATTAACAATCTTATTTATAAGCTCATAGAAAGGATAAATATAAGGATGAGCCGTGGTGTCAGTTATTCATGATAGTAATTCAACACAGTTTATAGGTTTCAGTCACAAGATTGGAACTAAATTACAGTATAGTACTCATACACGTTTATCTTATCTTAAATGTTCTTGTGTCAACGGATATTATTTTAAAACTATCTGCTGGGTATAATACACTAACTTGACAGATTCTCTGTTAACTGTTGTATTTGTTTGGTTAGAATTACTGGGGAAATGCTTTTGATGCAGAATGGTTATACAGTGCAACCTCCCTGTTGAAGACACCGCAGGGGCTGGGGGAAACTCACCTGAGTGACCACATTACCGGAACTAGTTTCCTAAACTTTACAATTTAGGAAACAATTGGGGGCTCTTAGGGTGAACTTAATTGCGAGATGGCTGTATTACTGAAGTGACCACACAATAAGGTTCAGCTGTACGTAATGGTAATTTTACCTTCTAATGTAGCTATGTATGTATGGAAGTTAATAGAACCATTGTATTTGACATAACTAGATATCGTATTCGTTCCATTAAGCGTACAGGACGCTAAGCAAATATTTCAGACATGGAAATATGTAAAATTTTGTGTTCCAATAAGCGTACAGTGGTGTGTACTCATTTTCTTTGGTTCCTGCAGTTCCTGGATACAGCCATCTCAGCAGGCGTGACTGGCAAGTGATTTACACATACAAGCAACATGATACGAGTACACTGTAGAAATCTAATAATTTAGGTGGACCTTTTGATGTTGTTTCATCACCAAGCTTTGAATCTAGTGTGATATTGGTACAAATTTAAACACAATGACGGACTCAGCAGTTAAGGTTGGCATTGAGATCACTGTCATGGCGGCGTCGGATGCTGCTAAAAAGGGGGTGTACGCTAATTACGGCATGTACGCTTAATAGAACGAATATGGTACATGCATTCTGCATGGTGTGATGTCCAAGATTGGTGTTTTAGATTCCATGGAGGTGAAGCCAGCGACAACTCGGAAGTTACGGCGACGGCCGAACGATCCAATGCCTATACCTGAAAAACGGCGGAAAACATCACCTAGTATCCTTTTTTTGTATTTTATACATTTCATATGAAGGTAAAATATAAAGGTAAGTTCTTACGTAATGCGATATCCAGTCATTTGGGTGAATCAGTGTGCCTTTTGCTTCACTCCCTGGCTGACATATTGCTATGAACACTGACTTCTAAACATATTTGGGAAACATTCAGCCATGCTGCAATTATGCATGAAGAGCTATTATGCGTGACGCCTGTTCATTCATTTAGATCCATTTCTGGATAGTGTGGATATGAATAAATATGGTCAGCTTGTTGTTATGCAGGGGGGGGCGTGATAGTGATTAGAACGAGAGCGTCTGAGTTCAATACCCGTTGCTGCCACTTTGAAGCCTGGGCAATTTTGTTTGCTCAAAGTCTCAGTTGTTTTGCGCAGTAATTGTAGCATGACTGAATGCTTTCCAGAAAAACTGGTGTGGCATTGAAATTAACTGGTGTGGCAGAAATGGGGACGAAATGTATATGTGGACAAAAGTATTTAGATAAGTTACAAAACAGAAATGCCAGTAATTTGAGTAAAGGTAAATTCTTGTGTAATGCGGTATCCGTTTTTCACTTTACACCCTTTTAGACATATTCAGTTGAACTCCATCTTGACTTCTCTGGGTAGCATTCAGCCACAATTACTGCACAAAGACTGATTGTCTATATATATAATCAACTGTTGATACTCGTTCATACATCTGAGTGAACTGGAGCAATGTAGTTCGATGCTCTTTGTGGAGCTCAGTAGCATAGCAGTAAGAGCTCCGGAATCTCGACTGAGAGAACCCGAGTTTGAATCCTGTGCGGCGGTGTCAAACCTTGGGCAAGTTTGTTTATTCTACATTGCTTCAGTTCACTCAGCTGTATGAATGAGATCTTGGCTATATATAGTGGTGGATTTTTGTGTACGAATAGTCTTTGCGCATTAATTGCAGCATGCCTGGATGCTTCCCATAGAAATCGAGATGGTGTTCGATTGAATATGTCTGCAGGAATAAAATGTAGCAGTCCTGAGGACGGGATACTGTGCTATATAAGAACTTACCATTACTCTAATCACTACGCCACTGTGCTCTACGTATGTTCTCCATATTGTCATATACACACCTGATATGGTTGCTGTGCCTTGACGTGGCGAGCCCAGCTGAACTATTTCCTGCCGGAGGATGAGATCCTTGAGGATCTGAGGATCATCAACAAGGTGAGCGGCAAGCCAATCAACCGTAAGACGGTGGTCACGACTCTGCCCCCGGCCAGCTGCAGCGACAACGTCTACGAGGCCCGCATAGACGACGGACGACTCTACTTCGACAAACGGTGGTAAGCAGGCCCTTAGCCAGAAATAATTTTTACCAGTTTTAAAATTGACAAAAGTGGTCCTGTTAGCACGCGAACAGCTTCAGAGGAAGCCTTCATGTCAATCACAGCCATTATTGACCAGTTTAGTTTTTAAAATGACAAACCAGTGTCATTTGAGCCATTTGTTTCATTAATACTGATCCATTTCACTACCAGTTGTGCTAATGACTGTCATTAATGTGGGCCCCCTAGACTTGGAACTATTAGTTAATCTAGTGACCAGCTGGTCCCCTCCAAATTCCACATGTCTTATCAGTTGTAATTACCAGTCTTGGCCAGTCATCTACCAGACTTGAAGAAGGGCAGACAGGTCTCTGGCAAAGCCCCTAGTGGTAAGTGGCATGCAGCTGGGCATTCTCTCAATGTTTGGGGGGCATAGTCAACTATGTTTTTGGGCACCCTTGGGGATCATCTCAGAACTTTGATGTTCCATATCAGACAAATTTACTATCATCTGGTCTCACCCCCCAGACGTAAGTTTGTCAACACGGATATGATGATATCAACATATTAACAGTGTCAGTCTGAAGCATAAAATGTCAATGTCCGACGCCAGGCAAAACTGCCTCTGAAACGAAACTCGTTTCGTCTGATATCGAACATCTGCATTCTGAGATGATCTAAAAAAAATCTACAGAAAGAATTATATTTATGTACCATGTTTTTGGAAACATTAGTTTTACTTGTCCGAATACTTTAAATACATAATGATATTTTTGCTGTACTGTATGTTTTCATACAGCTGAAAATTTTATAATTTGTGTTCGAATATATACAGTCATTACCATTTACAAAGAACTCTCTTATGTAATTATCTGAGGTTTTATTATGTGTGTTCCCAGGCCATAAAACTTAAGTTTATTATTCTGCCGGTAACTTTGCTAATGTATAATTTATCGAACAACATCTCAAATGCCAGGTTACGTGGTAATAAAATGTCGCGTTTGGGTGGATTGCTTCAAGAGGTAGTTTGTAGGAAGTGAAACCAGAAAAACAGTTTCTGAGTAACTCAGCTGAACTGATTTAAAATGTATTGTTTTTGTATGAAACAGAAGAGAGAACTTGAGATGGAGTGGATAAAGAATGTTTTCTCATTGCCTCTAAAATAATATATGGGTCTACAATTTCAGGTTTCACCGAGGCCAGGGGATATTTGTTGAGTCGAAGGATCTTAGCAAAGTCGCAGCAGTCATCAGCGCTATAGGCACTATGGAGGTCAGTCATGTTTAGAGTATGGCTCTATAAGGTAAACAGTCCTTACCAACCATATATTTGATACCGCATATGGTAAAGTATGCGTTTTTTCATTATACACAAAATTCCGTGATCGCCTGCAGAATCGATGGTTTGAAACATGATTAACTTCAGCAATGAAAAGTCCAATTTGCATAGACGACATTCAAACAAAATGAAGGACAAATTATAGGCATATAGCACTGTTCCATACAGTCCGACATCCATTCATTGTTAGGTTGTTGGCTAGATGTAACAACATGTGCGGTTAGTCTGCTTTTGTTGGATTTGGTTCAGATTTGGTGACTTTTGCAGTGTTTTTTTTTAAATATTTATGCATTATTAGTTGATGATGTATACATACCATACGGAAAACCAGTTTGGCTGAATAAAAAAACGGTTTCAACACCATATAGAAAAACCAGTTCACCAGTATACTGGTATATACGGTGCACAGCACTAGTTCTGTTTACATAGCGTTTTGTGAAAATGGCTCTTCTCTAGATGAATGGACCATTTCACTAAAATAATGAGTTCAATGAAAATCCATTACTAAACAGAATCCGTTGTTTTATATAAGGAGTGTTTGGAAAATGCAAAATGCTGCTGCTGTATGACAGAGGACACTATGTCCATGACACACCAGCGAAAATGTCCTCGTTAATTTGTGATCCATCCTGGTGTCAACAATTTTCAGGATGCAAAACACTCTTACGGAGTGAAATTGATTTTAAAGAGCTGAATTGAGCTTGTGAATTCATAAGATTGAATCGGCTCCTGTTTTTCACAAGTCCCTTGGCGTTTGTTTTCATCTGAATATATTTTGCCATTGGTTGAGCGCTCATAATCTTGCAATAATCGATTATTTATTATGCTACAAAATGAGTCTGAGCAGCAGAAACCTATTTCTATATAGAGGGGTTTTGTCACAGTACCTTAGTAGAAACTGCCAACATTGAATTCTGCCTTCCAAAAGTCACCTGTTATATCTCATTGTTCTCATATTTTGTTCTTGTGAATTTGCTTGTATTAAAAGTGAAATGACTGACTGGCTTAACTTAAGTCATGCCTAGGCCAACTTGACCCCTCACTGCCCTCCTGGATGTCACACCCCTTCATCTTGTCCTATCTTGTTGTGCTGTTAGTAGCGGGAGTCCAGTGTCATGTTTGATTTGGTCGCTCCACAGGCCCTTAGCCAGAAATAATTTTGTGCCAGTCTTGAATTGATCCAAAGTGTACCTTTCAGCATGCCAGCTATTCACATCAACCACAGCCATTATTGGCCATTTTAGTTTTTTTCAATGACAAACCAGCGTCATTTGAGCCATTTATTTAATTAATAATGTTTCATTTGATTTGTTTCACTGCCAGTTGTGCTAATGATGGTCATTAATGTGGGCACCTAGACTTGGAACTATTAGCTGGCCCCCTCTAAATTCCACCAGTCTTGTAATCACACTTGTAATTACCCGTCTTGGGCAGTCATCTGCCAGTCTTGAAGATACCCCTGCTGCTCCACCACTTCAATGGTCTTTTTTGTCCTTGTTTGCAAGGTTTTCGCTTGATATATGAAACAAATTGGCTAACCACCAGAGTCTTCAAAGACTGGTGACATGTCGGCAGGATTCAAAAACTAAATAGAATACGATAATACTTTAGGGTCTTATAGCATAACCGACTTTGTGTTTTGATTTATTGCAGATCTGGCTGCGAAAGATGTCCGACAACAGCAAGCTACGCATATATATAACACAGCTGCAGAAAGGCAAATACACATTGAAACGACGTGCCACTTGACATCTGGGATGTTACTACGTTGTCTCATATCTATGTTGTCTTGTGTCTTATATCTGGGTCTACGTAAAGAATTAGTTTTGCCAGTAGGTGCATTGAAAAGAGGTATTAAGTTGTTTCTTTTTAAACACACCTGTTAAGATCTTTGTATTGTATTTAATAAGTGTGATATAAAACTTGCCCGTTTCTGATAATATACAAAAAACAGTTTTGTATTCAACAGAGGTTATTAATTTATTATTTTGATGTGTTCCTAGATATGGACATTTGGTGTTTCCTACTCGAGTTGGGGGTAGAACCAGTAGTACTGACCTGATCTAGTGTTGTCTTTGTGGTTGAGAAACAAACCAGTTGTTGTGTTTCATCTACATTGTATTAATAAATGTCTAAACCTTATTTCTTGCCTCGTGAGTTGTATGATTCATATCATATGTGGACACAACAGCGTTTCATATTTTCCCTCTTCTATGCCAATCAAGTTTAGTTCCAATTCAACTTCTCTGGGAAACATTGAGCCATACTGCACTTAAAGGACAATGCTCAATTATTTTTGTTTACTTCCATGTAACCATATCGCAATTCGGGTTAAGATCCAATTTTGATAATCACTTGAATTAATTTGTTGTCCGTAATGAAGGAGTTACTAGTTTGTCGGATCATTTTAGGCTGGCATATATCATAGTGGATGCTAAATAGGTTTGCTTTTTCACAAAACGAACTTGAAATGAGACACGTGAAAAAAATCCAATTGAGGAGACACCTTTAATTCCTGAAGGCTGATTGTTCCCAGAATTGTTTGACTATTGATGATTCCCACACTATTTAAGTGAGTATCTACACTGCTTCCATGCAGCACAGCTCCAACTGTAGCCAGAATTAACACTCCAGGATGTATTCCAATAGCGACGACACATCTGTTGTGAATAGAGCAAAGTTCTTACAGAGTGCAGTAACCAGACCTGAAGACTGCATAAAGCACTACACTTCAACCCCTGTTTCTTCGAACACCATCTCGACTTCTCTGGGAAACATTCGGCTATTCTGTAGGTGAATTCTGCACAAAGACTATTTGTACACACGCATACACCATTCTCTACAGCCAGGTATTCGTTTGTAGCCGAGTCAACTGAATTGGTTAAGCTGACATGGGAGCAAGAGGTGTCAAACCGGGACTGTAATGGTGGATCACCACAAAGTTAGAGGACCATAATGGTGGATCACCACAAAGTTAGAGGACCATAATGATTGGACATCATAAAGTTGGAGGACCATAATGGTGGATCACCACAAAGTTGTGGGACCATAATGGTGGAACACCACAAAGTTAGAGGACCATAATGATGGATCACCACAAAGTTAGAGGACCATAATGGTGGATCACCACAAAGTTAGAGGACCATAATGATTGGACATCATATAGTTGGAAGACCATAATGGTGGATCATCACAAAGTTAGAGGACCATAATGATGGATCACCACAAAGTTAGAGGACCATAATGGTGGATCACCACAAAGTTGTGGGACCATAATGGTGGAACACCACAAAGTTATAGGACCATAATGGTGGATCATCACAAAGTTATAGGACCATAATGGTGGATCACCACAAAGTTGTGGGTCCATAATGGTGGATCACCACAAAGTTACATGATCATAATGATGGGACATCATCAAGTTGGAGGACGATAATGGTGGATCACCACAAAGGTGTGGGACCATAATGGTGGATCCCACAAAGTTAGATGATCATAATGGTGGAACATCATAAAGTTGGAGGACGATAATGGTGGATCATCACAAAGTTAGAGGACCATAATGGTGTATGACCACAAAGTTGTGGGACCGTAAAGGTAGATGACCACAAAGTTGTGGGACCATAAAGGTAGATGACCACAAAGTTGTGGGACCTTAATGGTGGATCACCACAAAGTTAGAGGACCATAAAGGTGGATCACCACAAAGTTGTGGGACCATAATGGTGGATCACCACAAAGTTAGATGATCATAATGGTGGATCACCACAAAGTTAGATGATCATAATGGTGGAACATCATAAAGTTGGAGGACCATAATGGTGGATCATCACAAAGTTAGAGCACCATAATGGTGGATGACCACAAAGTTGTGGGACCATAAAGGTAGATGACCACAAAGTTGTGGGACCATGATGGTGGATCACCACAAAGTTAGATGATCATAATGGTGGAACATCATAAAGTTGGAGGACCATAATGGTGGATCATCACAAAGTTAGAGCACCATAATGGTGGATGACCACAAAGTTGTGGGACCATAAAGGTAGATGACCACAAAGTTGTGGGACCATGATGGTGGATTACCACAAAGTTGTGGGACCATAATGGTGGATAACCACAAAGTTAGAGGTCCATAAACGTGGATCACCACAAAGTTGTGGGACGATAATGGTGGATCACCACAAAGTTAGATGACCATAATGGTGGATCACCACAAAGTTAGAGGACCATAAAGGTGGATCACCACAGAGTTGTGGGACCATAATGGTGGATCACCACAAAGTTGTGGGACCATAATGGTGGTTCACCAGAAAGTTGGATGACCATAATGGTGGATCACCACAAAGTTAGAGGACCATAATGGTGGATGACCACAAAGTTGTGGGACCGTAAAGGTAGATGACCACAAAGTTGTGGGACCATCATGGTGGATTACCACAAAGTTGTAGGACCATAATGGTGGATCACCACAAAGTTAGAGGACCATAAAGGTGGATCACCACAAAGTTGTGGGACCATAATGGTGGATCACCACAAAGTTGTTGGACCATAATGGTGGATCACCACAAAGTTAGAGGACCATAAAGGTGGATCACCACAAAGTTGTGGGACCATAATGGTGGATCACCACAAAGTTGTTGGACCATAATGGTGGATCACCACAAAGTTAGATGACCATAATGATGGATCACTACAAAGTTGTCGGACCATAATGGTGGATCACCACAAAGTTAGATGATCATAATGGTGGATCATCACAAAGTTAGAGGACCATAATGGTGGATCATCACTAAGGTGTGGGACCATAAGTGTGGATCACCACAAAGATAGAGGATCATAATGGTGAATCACCACAAAGTTAGAGGACCATAATGGTGGATCACCACAAAGTTAGAGGACCATAATGATTGGACATCATAAAGTTGGAGGACCATAATGGTGGATCACCACAAAGTTGTGGGACCATAATGGTGGAACACCACAAAGTTAGAGGACCATAATGATGGATCACCACAAAGTTAGAGGACCATAATGGTGGATCACCACAAAGTTGTGGGACCATAATGGTGGATCACCACAAAGTTAGATGATCATAATGGTGGAACATCATAAAGTTGGAGGACCATAATGGTGGATCATCACAAAGTTAGAGCACCATAATGGTGGATGACCACAAAGTTGTGGGACCATAAAGGTAGATGACCACAAAGTTGTGGGACCATGATGGTGGATCACCACTAAGTTAGATGATCATAATGGTGGAACATCATAAAGTTGGAGGACCATAATGGTGGATCATCACAAAGTTAGAGCACCATAATGGTGGATGACCACAAAGTTGTGGGACCATAAAGGTAGATGACCACAAAGTTGTGGGACCATGATGGTGGATTACCACAAAGTTGTGGGACCATAATGGTGGATAACCACAAAGTTAGAGGACCATAAACGTGGATCACCACAAAGTTGTGGGACGATAATGGTGGATCACCACTAAGTTAGATGACCATAATGGTGGATCACCACAAAGTTAGAGGACCATAAAGGTGGATCACCACAGAGTTGTGGGACCATAATGGTGGATCACCACAAAGTTGTGGGACCATAATGGTGGTTCACCACAAAGTTGGATGACCATAATGGTGGATCACCACAAAGTTAGAGGACCATAATGGTGGATGACCACAAAGGTTGTGGGACCGTAAAGGTAGATGACCACAAAGTTGTGGGACCATCATGGTGGATTACCACAAAGTTGTAGGACCATAATGGTGGATCACCACAAAGTTAGAGGACCATAAAGGTGGATCACCACAAAGTTGTGGGACCATAATGGTGGATCACCACAAAGTTGTTGGACCATAATGGTGGATCACCACAAAGTTAGAGGACCATAAAGGTGGATCACCACAAAGTTGTGGGACCATAATGGTGGATCACCACACAGTTGTTGGACCATAATGGTGGATCACCACAAAGTTAGAGGACCATAATGGTGGATCACCACAAAGTTGTGGGACCATAATGGTGGAACACCACAAAGTTATAGGACCATAATGGTGGATCATCACAAAGTTATAGGACCATAATGGTGGATCACCACAAAGTTGTGGGTCCATAATGGTGGATCACCACAAAGTTACATGATCATAATGATGGGACATCATCAAGTTGGAGGACGATAATGGTGGATCACCACAAAGGTATGGGACCATAATGGTGGATCCCACAAAGTTAGATGATCATAATGGTGGAACATCATAAAGTTGGAGGACGATAATGGTGGATCATCACAAAGTTAGAGGACCATAATGGTGTATGACCACAAAGTTGTGGGACCGCAAAGGTAGATGACCACAAAGTTGTGGGACCGTAAAGGTAGATGACCACAAAGTTGTGGGACCTTAATGGTGGATCACCACAAAGTTAGAGGACCATAAAGGTGGATCACCACAAAGTTGTGGGACCATAATGGTGGATCACCACTAAGTTAGATGATCATAATGGTGGAACATCATAAAGTTGGAGGACCATAATTGTGGATCATCACAAAGTTAGAGCACCATAATGGTGGATGACCACAAAGTTGTGGGACCATAAAGGTAGATGACCACAAAGTGGTGGGACCATAATGGTGGATCATCACAAAGGTGTCGGACCATAATGGTGGATCACCACAAAGTTGGAGGACCATAATGGTGGATCATCACAAAGTTGTGGGACCATAATGATGGATCACCACAAAGTTAGATGACCATAATGGTGGATCACCACAAAGTTAGAGGACCATAAAGGTGGATCACCAGAGTTGTGGGACCATAATGGTGGATCACCACAAAGTTGTGGGACCATAATGGTGGTTCACCACAAAGTTGGATGACCATAATGGTGGATCACCACAAAGTTAGAGGACCATAATGGTGGATGACCACAAAGTTGTGGGACCGTAAAGGTAGATGACCACAAAGTTGTGGGACCATCATGGTGGATTACCACAAAGTTGTTGGACCATAATGGTGGATCACCACAAAGTTAGAGGACCATAAAGGTGGATCACCACAAAGTTGTGGGACCATAATGGTGGATCACCACAAAGTTGTTGGACCATAATGGTGGATCACCACAAAGTTAGAGGACCATAAAGGTGGATCACCACAAAGTTGTGGGACCATAATGGTGGATCACCACAAAGTTGTTGGACCATAATGGTGGATCACCACAAAGTTAGATGACCATAATGATGGATCACTACAAAGTTGTCGGACCATAATGGTGGATCACCACAAAGTTAGATGATCATAATGGTGGATCATCACAAAGTTAGAGGACCATAATGGTGGATCATCACTAAGGTGTGGACCATAATGGTAGATCACCACAAATGTGTGGGACCATAAGTGTGGATCACCACAAAGATAGAGGATCATAATGGTGAATCACCACAAAGTTAGAGGACCATAATTGTGGATCACTAAAAAGTTATAGGACCATAATGGTGGATGCCCACAAAGCAGTGGGACCATAATTGTGGATCATCACAAAGGTGTGGGACCATAATGGTGGATCACCACAAAGTTGGAGGATCATAATGGTGGAACATCATCAAGTTGGAAGACGATAATGGTGGATTATCGCAAAGTTAGAGGACCATAATGATGGATCACCACAAAGTTGTGGGACCATATGGGTGGATCACCAGAGAGTTAGAGGATCAAAATAGTGGATCACCACAAAGTTGTGGGACCATAAGGATGGATCACCAGAAAGTTAGAGGGTCATAATGGTGGAACATCACAAAGTTGGAAGACGATAATGTTGGATGACCACAAAGTTAGAGGACCATAAAGATGGATGACCACAAAGTTGTGGGACCATTATGGTGGATCACCACAAAGTTAGATGATCATAATGGTGGAACATCATAAAGTTGGAGGACGATAATGGTGGATCATCACAAATTCAGAAGACCATAATGGTGGATCATCACAAAGGTGTGGGACCGTACGGATGGATCACCACAAATTTGTGGGACCATCATGGTGGATCACCACAATTTTGTGGGACCATAAGTGTGGATCACCACAAAGTTAGAAGATCATAATGGGGGAACATCACAATGTTTGAAGACTATAATGGTGGATCACCACAAAGTTAGAGGACCATAATGGTGGATCACTACAAATTAGAGGACCATCAAGGTGGATGCCCACAAAATTGTGGAAGCAACATGGTACATGGATCACCACAAAGTTAGATTATCATAATGGTGGAACATCATAAAGTTGGAAGACGATAATGGTGGATTATCGCAAAGTTAGAGGACCATAATGATGGATCACCACAAAGTTGTGGGACCATATGGGTGGATCACCAGAAAGTTAGAGGATAAAAATAGTGGATCACCACAAAGTTGTGGGACCATAAGGATGGGTCACCACAAAGTTAGAGGGTCATAATGGTGGAACATCACAAAGTTGGAAGATGATAATGATGGATCACCTTAAAGTTGGAAGACGATAATGGTGGATCACCACAAAGTTAGAGGACCATAATGGTGGATCATCACTAAGGTGTGGACCATAATGGTAGATCACCACAAATTTGTGGGACCATAAGGATGGATCACCAGAAAGTTAGAGGGTCATAATGGTGGAACATCACAAAGTTGGAAGACGATAATGGTGGATGACCACAAAGTTAGAGGACCATAAAGATGGATGACCACAAAGTTGTGGGACCATAATGGTGGATCACCACAAAGTTAGATGATCATAATGGTGGAACATCATAAAGATGGAGGACGATAATGGTGGATCATCACAAAGTCAGAAGACCATAATGGTGGATCATCACAAAGGTGTGGGACCGTACGGATTGATCACCACAAATTTGTGGGACCATAAGTGTGGATCACCACAAAGTTAGAGGACCATAATTGTGGATCACTACAAAGTTAGAGGACCATAAAGGTGGATGCCCACAAAGTGGTGGGACCATAATGGTGGATCATCACAAAGGTGTGGGACCGTAATGGTGCATCACCACAAAGTTGGAGGACCATCATGGTGGATCACCACAATTTTGTGGGACCATAAGTGTGGATCACCACAAAGTTAGAAGATCATAATGGGGGAACATCACAATGTTTGAAGACTATAATGGTGGATCACCACAAAGTTAGAGGACCATAATGGTGGATCACTACAAAGTTAGAGGACCATAAAGGTGGATGCCCACAAAATTGTGGAAGCAACATGGTACATGGATCACCACAAAGTTAGATTATCATAATGGTGGAACATCATAAAGTTGGAAGACGATAATGGTGGATTATCGCAAAGTTAGAGGACCATAATGATGGATCACCACAAAGTTGTGGGACCATATGGGTGGATCACCAGAAAGTTAGAGGATAAAAATAGTGGATCACCACAAAGTTGTGGGACCATAAGGATGGGTCACCACAAAGTTAGAGGGTCATAATGGTGGAACATCACAAAGTTGGAAGATGATAATGATGGATCACCTTAAAGTTGGAAGACGATAATGGTGGATCACCACAAAGTTAGAGGACCATAATGGTGGATCATCACTAAGGTGTGGACCATAATGGTAGATCACCACAAATTTGTGGGACCATAAGGATGGATCACCAGAAAGTTAGAGGGTCATAATGGTGGAACATCACAAAGTTGGAAGACGATAATGGTGGATGACCACAAAGTTAGAGGACCATAAAGATGGATGACCACAAAGTTGTGGGACCATAATGGTGGATCACCACAAAGTTAGATGATCATAATGGTGGAACATCATAAAGATGGAGGACGATAATGGTGGATCATCACAAAGTCAGAAGACCATAATGGTGGATCATCACAAAGGTGTGGGACCGTACGGATGGATCACCACAAATTTGTGGGACCATAAGTGTGGATCACCACAAAGTTAGAGGACCATAATTGTGGATCACTACAAAGTTAGAGGACCATAAAGGTGGATGCCCACAAAGTGGTGGGACCATAATGGTGGATCATCACAAAGGTGTGGGACCGTAATGGTGGATCACCACAAAGTTGGAGGACCATAATGGTGGATCACCACAAAGTTGTGGGACCATAATGGTGGATCATCACAAAGGTGTGGGACCGTAAGGATGGCTCACCACAAATTTGTGGGACCATAAGTGTGGATCACCACAAAGTTAGAGAACCGTAATTGTGGATCACTACAAAGTTAGAGGACCATAAAGGTGGATGCCCACAAAGTGGTGGGACCATAATGGTGGATCATCACAAAGGTGTCGGACCATAATGGTGGATCACCACAAAGTTGGAGGACCATAATGGTGGATCATCACAAAGTTGTGGGACCATAATGATGGATCACCACAAAGTTAGATGACCATAATGGTGGATCACCACAAAGTTAGAGGACCATAAAGGTGGATCACCAGAGTTGTGGGACCATAATGGTGGATCACCACAAAGTTGTGGGACCATAATGGTGGTTCACCACAAAGTTGGATGACCATAATGGTGGATCACCACAAAGTTAGAGGACCATAATGGTGGATGACCACAAAGTTGTGGGACCGTAAAGGTAGATGACCACAAAGTTGTGGGACCATCATGGTGGATTACCACAAAGTTGTTGGACCATAATGGTGGATCACCACAAAGTTAGAGGACCATAAAGGTGGATCACCACAAAGTTGTGGGACCATAATGGTGGATCACCACAAAGTTGTTGGACCATAATGGTGGATCACCACAAAGTTAGATGACCATAATGATGGATCACTACAAAGTTGTCGGACCATAATGGTGGATCACCACAAAGTTAGATGATCATAATGGTGGATCATCACAAAGTTAGAGGACCATAATGGTGGATCATCACTAAGGTGTGGACCATAATGGTAGATCACCACAAATGTGTGGGACCATAAGTGTGGATCACCACAAAGATAGAGGATCATAATGGTGAATCACCACAAAGTTAGAGGACCATAATTGTGGATCACTAAAAAGTTATAGGACCATAACGGTGGATGCCCACAAAGCAGTGGGACCATAATGGTGGATCATCACAAAGGTGTGGGACCATAATGGTGGATCACCACAAAGTTGGAGGATCATAATGGTGGAACATCATCAAGTTGGAAGACGATAATGGTGGATTATCGCAAAGTTAGAGGACCATAATGATGGATCACCACAAAGTTGTGGGACCATATGGGTGGATCACCAGAGAGTTAGAGAATCAAAATAGTGGATCACCACAAAGTTGTGGGACCATAAGGATGAATCACCAGAAAGTTAGAGGGTCATAATGGTGGAACATCACAAAGTTGGAAGACGATAATGGTGGATGACCACAAAGTTAGAGGACCATAAAGATGGATGACCACAAAGTTGTGGGACCATAATGGTGGATCACCACAAAGTTAGATGATCATAATGGTGGAACATCATAAAGATGGAGGACGATAATGGTGGATCATCACAAAGTCAGAAGACCATAATGGTGGATCATCACAAAGGTGTGGGACCGTACGGATGGATCACCACAAATTTGTGGGACCATAAGTGTGGATCACCACAAAGTTAGAGGACCATAATTGTGGATCACTACAAAGTTAGAGGACCATAAAGGTGGATGCCCACAAAGTGGTGGGACCATAATGGTGGATCATCACAAAGGTGTGGGACCGTAATGGTGGATCACCACAAAGTTGGAGGACCATAATGGTGGATCACCACAAAGTTGTGGGACCATAATGGTGGATCATCACAAAGGTGTGGGACCGTAAGGATGGCTCACCACAAATTTGTGGGACCATAAGTGTGGATCACCACAAAGTTAGAGAACCGTAATTGTGGATCACTACAAAGTTAGAGGACCATAAAGGTGGATGCCCACAAAGTGGTGGGACCATAATGGTGGATCATCACAAAGGTGTCGGACCATAATGGTGGATCACCACAAAGTTGGAGGACCATAATGGTGGATCATCACAAAGTTGTGGGACCATAATGATGGATCACCACAAAGTTAGATGACCATAATGGTGGATCACCACAAAGTTAGAGGACCATAAAGGTGGATCACCAGAGTTGTGGGACCATAATGGTGGATCACCACAAAGTTGTGGGACCATAATGGTGGTTCACCACAAAGTTGGATGACCATAATGGTGGATCACCACAAAGTTAGAGGACCATAATGGTGGATGACCACAAAGTTGTGGGACCGTAAAGGTAGATGACCACAAAGTTGTGGGACCATCATGGTGGATTACCACAAAGTTGTAGGACCATAATGGTGGATCACCACAAAGTTAGAGGACCATAAAGGTGGATCACCACAAAGTTGTGGGACCATAATGGTGGATCACCACAAAGTTGTTGGACCATAATGGTGGATCACCACAAAGTTAGAGGACCATAAAGGTGGATCACCACAAAGTTGTGGGACCATAATGGTGGATCACCACAAAGTTGTTGGACCATAATGGTGGATCACCACAAAGTTAGATGACCATAATGATGGATCACTACAAAGTTGTCGGACCATAATGGTGGATCACCACAAAGTTAGATGATCATAATGGTGGATCATCACAAAGATAGAGGACCATAATGGTGGATCATCACTAAGGTGTGGACCATAATGGTAGATCACCACAAATGTGTGGGACCATAAGTGTGGATCACCACAAAGATAGAGGATCATAATGGTGAATCACCACAAAGTTAGAGGACCATAATTGTGGATCACTAAAAAGTTATAGGACCATAACGGTGGATGCCCACAAAGCAGTGGGACCATAATGGTGGATCATCACAAAGGTGTGGGACCATAATGGTGGATCATCACAAAGTTGGAGGATCATAATGGTGGAACATCATCAAGTTGGAAGACGATAATGGTGGATTATCGCAAAGTTAGAGGACCATAATGACGGATCACCACAAAGTTGTGGGACCATATGGGTGGATCACCAGAGAGTTAGAGGATCAAAATAGTGGATCACCACAAAGTTGTGGGACCATAAGGATGAATCACCAGAAAGTTAGAGGGTCATAATGGTGGAACATCACAAAGTTGGAAGACGATAATGTTGGATGACCACAAAGTTAGAGGACCATAAAGATGGATGACCACAAAGTTGTGGGACCATTATGGTGGATCACCACAAAGTTAGATGATCATAATGGTGGAACATCATAAAGTTGGAGGACGATAATGGTGAATCATCACAAAGTCAGAAGACCATAATGGTGGATCATCACAAAGGTGTGGGACCGTACGGATGGATCACCACAAATTTGTGGGACCATAATGGTAGATCACCACAATTTTGTGGGACCATATGTGTGGATCACCACAAAGTTAGAAGATCATAATGGGGGAACATCACAATGTTTGAAGACTATAATGGTGGATCACCACAAAGTTAGAGGACCATAATGGTGGATCACTACAAAGTTAGAGGACCATTAAGGTGGATGCCCACAAAATTGTGGAAGCAACATGGTACATGGATCACCACAAAGTTAGATTATCATAATGGTGGAACATCATAAAGTTGGAAGACGATAATGGTGGATTATCGCAAAGTTAGAGGACCATAATGATGGATCACCACAAAGTTGTGGGACCATATGGGTGGATCACCAGAAAGTTAGAGGATAAAAATAGTGGATCACCACAAAGTTGTGGGACCATAAGGATGGGTCACCACAAAGTTAGAGGGTCATAATGGTGGAACATCACAAAGTTGGAAGATGATAATGATGGATCACCTTAAAGTTGGAAGACGATAATGGTGGATCACCACAAAGTTAGAGGACCATAATGGTGGATCATCACTAAGGTGTGGACCATAATGGTAGATCACCACAAATTTGTGGGACCATAAGGATGGATCACCAGAAAGTTAGAGGGTCATAATGGTGGAACATCACAAAGTTGGAAGACGATAATGGTGGATGACCACAAAGTTAGAGGACCATAAAGATGGATGACCACAAAGTTGTGGGACCATAATGGTGGATCACCACAAAGTTAGATGATCATAATGGTGGAACATCATAAAGATGGAGGACGATAATGGTGGATCATCACAAAGTCAGAAGACCATAATGGTGGATCATCACAAAGGTGTGGGACCGTACGGATGGATCACCACAAATTTGTGGGACCATAAGTGTGGATCACCACAAAGTTAGAGGACCATAATTGTGGATCACTACAAAGTTAGAGGACCATAAAGGTGGATGCCCACAAAGTGGTGGGACCATAATGGTGGATCATCACAAAGGTGTGGGACCATAATGGTGGATCACCACAAAGTTGGAGGACCATAATGGTGGATCATCACAAAGTTGTGGGACCATAATGATGGATCATCACAAAGGTGTGGAACCATAATGGTGGATCACCACAATGTTGGAGGATCAAAATAGTGGATCACCACAAAGTGGTGGGACCATAATGGTGGATCATCACAAAGGTGTGGAACCATAATGGTGGATCACCACAAAGTTGGAGGACCATAATGGTGGATCACCACAAAGTTGTGGGACCATAATGATGGATCATCACAAAGGTGTGGGACCATGAGAGTGGATCACCACAAAGTTGTGGGACCATAAGTGTGGATCACCACAAAGTTAGAGGATCATAATGGTGGAACATCACAATGTTGGAAGACCATAATGGTGGATCACTACAAATTTAGAGGACCATAAAGGTGGATGCCCACAAAGTTGTGGAATCATAATGGTATATGGATCACCACAAAGTTAGATTATCATAATGGTGGAACATCATAAAGTTGGAAGACGATAATGGTGGATTATCGTAAAGTTAAAGGACCATAATGATGGATCACCACAAAGTTGTGGGACCATATGGGTGGATCACCAGAAAGTTAGACGATCAAAATAGTTGATCACCACAAAGTTGTGGGACCATAAGGATGGATCATCACAAAGTTAGAGGGTCATAATGGTGGAACATCACAAAGTTGGAAGACGATAATGGTGGATCACCTTAAAGTTGGAAGACGATAATGGTGGATGACAACAAAGTTAGAGGACCATAAAGGTGGATGAACACAAAGTTGTGGGACCATTATGGTGGATCACCAGAAAGTTAGATGATCAAAATGGTGGAACATCATAAAGTTGGAGGACGATAATGGTGGATCATAACAAAGTCAGACCATAATGGTGGATCATCACAAAGTTAGGGGTCATAATGGTGGAACATCACAAATTTGGAAGACGATAATGGTGGATCACAACAATGTTAGAGGACCATAATTGTGTATCACTACAAAGTTAGAGGACCATAAAGGTGGATGCCCACAAAGTTGTGGAACAATAATGATGGATCACCGCAAAGTTGGAGGACGATAATGGTGGATCACCACAAAGTTGTGGGACCATAATGGTGGATCACCACAAAGTTGTGGGACCATAATGGTGGATCATCACAAAGGTATGGGACCATAAAGGTGGATGCCCACAAAATTGGAGGACCATTATGGTGGATCACCACAAAGGTAGAGGACCATAATGGTGGATCACCATAAAGTTGTGGGACCATAATGGTGGATCATCACAAAGTTAGAGGACCATAATGGTGGATCATCACTAAGGTGTGGACCATAATGGTAGATCACCACAAAGGTGTGGGACCATAATGGTGGATCACCACAAAGTTGGAGGATCATAATGGTGGAACATCATCAAGTTGGAAGACGATAATGGTGGATTATCGCAAAGTTAGAGGACCATAATGATGGATCACCACAAAGTTGTGGGACCATATGGGTGGATCACCAGAGAGTTAGAGGATCAAAATAGTGGATCACCACAAAGTTGTGGGACCATAACGATGAATCACCAGAAAGTTAGAGGGTCATAATGGTGGAACATCACAAAGTTGGAAGACGATAATGTTGGATGACCACAAAGTTAGAGGACCATAAAGATGGATGACCACAAAGTTGTGGGACCATTATGGTGGATCACCACAAAGTTAGATGATCATAATGGTGGAACATCATAAAGTTGGAGGACGATAATGGTGGATCATCACAAAGGTGTGGGACCGTACGGATGGATCACCACAAATTTGTGGGACCATAATGGTAGATCACCACAATTTTGTGGGACCATAAGTGTGGATCACCACAAAGTTAGAAGATCATAATGGGGGAACATCACAATGTTTGAAGACTATAATGGTGGATCACCACAAAGTTAGAGGACCATAATGGTGGATCACTACAAAGTTAGAGGACCATAAAGGTGGATGCCCACAAAATTGTGGAAGCAACATGGTACATGGATCACCACAAAGTTAGATTATCATAATGGTGGAACATCATAAAGTTGGAAGACGATAATGGTGGATTATCGCAAAGTTAGAGGACCATAATGATGGATCACCACAAAGTTGTGGGACCATATGGGTGGATCACCAGAAAGTTAGAGGGTCATAATGGTGGAACATCACAAAGTTGGAAGACGATAATGGTGGATGACCACAAAGTTAGAGGACCATAAAGATGGATGACCACAAAGTTGTGGGACCATAATGGTGGATCACCACAAAGTTAGATGATCATAATGGTGGAACATCATAAAGATGGAGGACGATAATGGTGGATCATCACAAAGTCAGAAGACCATAATGGTGGATCATCACAAAGGTGTGGGACCGTACGGATGGATCACCACAAATTTGTGGGACCATAAGTGTGGATCACCACAAAGTTAGAGGACCATAATTGTGGATCACTACAAAGTTAGAGGACCATAAAGGTGGATGCCCACAAAGTGGTGGGACCATAATGGTGGATCATCACAAAGGTGTGGGACCGTAATGGTGGATCACCACAAAGTTGGAGGACCATAATGGTGGATCACCACAAAGTTGTGGGACCATAATGGTGGATCATCACAAAGGTGTGGGACCGTAAGGATGGCTCACCACAAATTTGTGGGACCATAAGTGTGGATCACCACAAAGTTAGAGAACCGTAATTGTGGATCACTACAAAGTTAGAGGACCATAAAGGTGGATGCCCACAAAGTGGTGGGACCATAATGGTGGATCATCACAAAGGTGTCGGACCATAATGGTGGATCACCACAAAGTTGGAGGACCATAATGGTGGATCATCACAAAGTTGTGGGACCATAATGATGGATCACCACAAAGTTAGATGACCATAATGGTGGATCACCACAAAGTTAGAGGACCATAAAGGTGGATCACCAGAGTTGTGGGACCATAATGGTGGATCACCACAAAGTTGTGGGACCATAATGGTGGTTCACCACAAAGTTGGATGACCATAATGGTGGATCACCACAAAGTTAGAGGACCATAATGGTGGATGACCACAAAGTTGTGGGACCGTAAAGGTAGATGACCACAAAGTTGTGGGACCATCATGGTGGATTACCACAAAGTTGTAGGACCATAATGGTGGATCACCACAAAGTTAGAGGACCATAAAGGTGGATCACCACAAAGTTGTGGGACCATAATGGTGGATCACCACAAAGTTGTTGGACCATAATGGTGGATCA
>JAHLWY010001027.1:0-32073 GCA_020002185.1 Paraescarpia echinospica
AAGCAAGGTGAGTGCGGTTACTTTGCCTTTATCAATATTTAATATAACATAATTGTGTACTTTTAAGATAGCAGTCTCTGTAAAATGAAATTGTTTGTTTGCTAATAGTATCACACTGGATAAACAAGTTGAGCTGATATGACACCTTACACGGCTTGCTACGACTTTCTCAAGTATCTTAGACATAAAGCTAAAATTAGAAATTGGTCTATAATTTTTGAAATCATCTTTTGGCAGAGAAATCTTCTTGAGAACAGGATTTACATGTGCATACTTAAAATCATCTGGAAATTTACCAGAACTAAGTAATACATTTATGATAGTTGTTATTGTACCAAGTAAAGAGTGAAGACATTCTTTTAGTAGTATGGATGGTAATGGATCGAGATCGCATGACTTATTTGGGGAGGACATTATTATTTTCCTCACTTCATCAACTGTGGCTGGCTCATACAATACAAGTGGATAATTTATTTGTGAGGAGTCCACATTTACAGTACTTAAAATGTGACATGGAAAAGCAGAACGTATAAGACTTTTTTTTTTTTTTTTTTTTTAAATGACTTGAAAACGAGTCACACAGCGATTTGACTGACACATAAATAGGTAGATATGTAGGCGGCCGTCTGTGTAGAATATGATTTATGCAGTTCCATAGCTGACAAGGATTATCAGAGTTACTCGAGTCCATGTTTGTGTAATAATTTGATTTTGCTTTGGCCATGTGTCTGTTGCAGTTGTGACACTGTTTAGAATATCGTGATCTGTCCAAAGGCGTGCGTGATTTGCGCCATACACGTTCAAGATGGCGCCGGCGCTTTTTAGATTGTAAAATTTCAGGAGTCATCCATGGAGTATGTGGCTTTTGGGACACATATTTAAAGCTCAGGAGTGCATGTTTATTAAGTAAATCTTTGAGTACTTGATAGTACTGTCGACACAAATCTAATAGATGTTCTTTGGGGTTACTGATGAGGTCGGATTTAAGGATGTCCGTCATTAATGCTGCAATGTCAATCTTATGGATCGGTCGGTAAAACACGTTGTGTTTGGACACTACGGGACTTCTAGGAACTGTGAGATCAGCAATGACAGTGTGGTGGTCTGATAAACCATCTGAAGCAGTAGATGTCTGAATATTTTTACAATCTGAATGGGTGATTAAGAGATCGAGCCAGTGTCCATGTATGTGTGTTGAGAAGGTAACGTGGTGTTTCATGTCATAGGATGCCAGAATGTAATTAAATGTACTTGTTGTTGATGAAGGTGTGTCCAGATGAAGATTAAAATCACCGAGTATATAAAATTCTGAATAAATAGTTGTCAGATTTTCAAGTAGATTCTGGAATTCTTCGAAGAAATGGGCTTGGTGTCCTGGAGGCCTATAAATGCACACAAAATAAGCAGAGAAAGATGAATCGGAAATTTCTGCACAGATGGCCTCAAAGCTGGAGTAATCAGGGTTTGAATGCAAATTAACTTTGAACTGTTTTGCGATGTGAAATCCAACACCACCACCTCGCCCAACTGAACGTGGGCGATCATGGAAGGTGAAACTGGAAGGAGAAATGTCAGCACTGACCACATGCAGTTGTTGCATGTGGTCTGAGCCAGGTCTCAGTGACAGCGAGGTTATCTATTGTCTTGGAAGTTAATAAATCGGTAAACGAGGCTGTTTTGTCTCGAAAAGATCGGACGTTAGTGGTGGCCACTCGAATGTTGTTGCCTGATAGCAGGTCCAGGATTTAGACTTACATCTCCTGCTAGTAATAAGATAATTGTCAATTTAAATGTTGGCTTAGAGCGGGGGATTGGCGGTAACTTTCTATTAAAACAAATATTAAGACATGGCAAACTGTGTAGATATGACAATGAATCTTGTGTTCTCATGTACTGAGAAACAGTTGGAATGACAGCCGACCGTTGGGCACTAAGTGGCTTGCACAACTTAAAATCACGACCTCTCGAAGCAGCAGAACAGGATAAAAATGAAACACAAAATAAAAAATGCGCGAAGATTATTCGTACGCAAATATCCAACAGTGACTATACCCAGGTACTCTTTCATACAGCTGAGTGAAATAGAGCGACGTAGAGTGAATGAACTTGTACAAGGACCGACACAGTACACAGTATTCGAACACAGGATTTCTCCAGGTATGTACGCTTATCATCTAGTCATTTTGAATAATTCATCTTGTCAGAAAGATTACATTATGATGAAGCATGCCACTGTTTTTGTTAGTAGATGTGTCAGTCCTCGATCTTAGAATATATTGACTACATCGAGGAAAGTGGAAAAGGGATACTTCATGAAATCCGATCCGGCAGGCGTCTGACACAAACATTGGGGTATGGGTTATATGGCTGGATTAGGAATGTGTGGTGTGCATTATAGCATTGCACAGTTGGTGTACTCTGCAACAGATAAATTAATATAGATGAATTTTATATATTATTCAAGGATATTGAATGTGTACGGCGGTAACTATGTCAAAATGGACGTGAAAGCGAAATTGTCGTTTCAACATATTGTTCAATGACCTCAAAAATAAACATATCGAAAATATGTGTGTATGTGTTTGTGCGTGTGTGTGTGCGTGCGTGCGTGCGTGTAATCGTTATAAAATGTTGTGTTTATCATTCCGGATAATATGATAAGGAATATAGCATTGTAACTATATACCAACTATAACAATTTGAAGGTATCCAACTATGACAAAACTGTAATCCCGTAGGCCTGAATGTAAATCCTATTTTTAGAGAAAGGCAAACTGATTTGAGAGGGTTAGCCTTTGGATTATTATTCAGGAAAGTTTGAAATTCTATAAAACACAGAACAACCAAAAATAACATGAGGTGTCCACTTCGATGCCCATGCATCCCGACTATGTATGTATACACATAGAATGACTGACTGCCACGTACATATATTAGAGAGATATAAGCTCAACATTGACAACAGCACAAACTGACGCAAACTGGAGCAAGAAGTTAACTAGTTGAACAGATGTGATTAAACTTAGAAGAAAGTTGAAAATATTTATTTCGTGTGCTACTCCACTCGGTACCACCTAGCCCCCGGTGTATCTGTGTTATGAATATGTTCATGCAGCCCTTTCTCTGTTTGTATTGATTTAACACCAACTAATGGGCAGGTTGGTAATGGACAATACAATATATTAACTAACAGGGATTGCAACTGTGCACACGTAGTGTTTACAACAGTCGCAACATCTTGTGCACAGCCTGGGTCATACAGATTGATGATTGATGTACTACATATGTTATGTACAACAATTTAATGTGCATATACACTAATAATAATTCTTCAGTTTAGCTAGTCATTAACCAAAACACCCTTGATTGTTGATATATCTAATAACAGCATATCGACTGTCTTAGTTTCACAGTATATAAAACATAGGTGAAAAAGACATCCGGTGTGTAGACTGCACACCTTTTATAGTAATAGCTAGAGTATCTACAGTTTGATTTATACAAAAGTGGAGGTTAAGAACCCCCCTTACAGCATTCATGTAACATTTTTGATTAATACTTGGGCATCTAGGCATCTAGCTGGTTTGTTAGAAGTTGCCTTAAATGTTTATGGAAAATAATAGTTCTGTTCTTGGGCCTTTGCGTTTTACTCTTTTCACCACGCCACTAAGCTTTGTTATACAAAGACATAACTTAGATCATCATATTCATGCTGATGATACTCAGATCTACATTTCGTTGGCTACCCCGGATACAATTCGCTGCCTTGACCAACTTAATGATTCCCTTCAAGATATCTTCCACTGGATGACTGACAGCAAGTTGAAATTGAATGCAATTAAAACTGAATTGATCATTATTGGTACTCCAGTGCGACGTAGTAAACTTGATGTAGAAATAGTTTTTTTCAAAGTCGTAATTTTATGGGTATATCAATTGTGAACTTACCCCAGATTTTCGGCCCATTCGAATAAAGTGACACCAATTAACGGAGTTTCCGTGAAATGCAACACATAGCAAATATATATATATACACATACATATTTTGGGCTGCAGTGTATTATAATTACGAAAAAATGGTTTGTGGGCTAAACTACATATTTGAGGATATATACGTAACGCAGTGCTAGAAATGATATACTTTTCCAAAGTCGTAATTTTACGGGAAAATCAACTGTGGTCTTACCCCAGATTTACGTCCCATTCGAATAAAGTGGCGCTAACTAACGGAGATTCTGTGAAACGGAACATATAGCAAGATTCTTTATTTTATTGTATATTTTATCGATACATGGCGGTAATTACAAACTGAGTTGAGACCTTGAGCCATTGCGCTAAAGAAAATTCAAGCTCTCGATAATGAAGAGCATCATCTTCACCAAAGACGTGAGCAGCTGATGTTATATGAACAGCTCAATGTGGTATCTGCAAGAGCGAACTTGGATGCAATGTTCGAAGATAAGGCACAGCCAGACTCACAATCACAGTAGAGTAAACCACATTTTACTCCACTGAATGCTGACGCTGCAGAGTACATTCCTTCAAGTCAGCATGAAGAAATTCAAAAATCAACTCCAGCAGCAAAGGACTAGCAAGCCTCGGAACGAGCAGAAAATAATCAACGCGACACTACAAACTCTGCATCAGATTGTTTAGGCGACATCATGCAAAATTGGACCAAGCTCGTGATCGACCAACACAAAATATTCACTTTTCCTCCACGTGAAACAAAAAACATTTGATGGTAATCCATTGGAATCGGCACCGTTCTGGCGATCGTTCGAGCACAGCATCAACGACAAGACGGAATGCAGCAAATATAGACTGTATTATCTTGAACAGTTCACGAAAGGGCAACCGAATGATTTGATGCGACGTTGCATGTTGATGGACCCAGACAGAGGTTACGAAGAAGCAAAGAGACTGTTGAAACGGAAGTATGTACATAATATAAGATTACGTCAGCGTGCACGGCGACAAATTGAAGCTAATAACGGACGCGCACTGAACAGCTATGCAATTTACTTACGAAGCTGCAACAATACCACGAAGGATGTTGAACACATGAGTTAGATGGATCATCCAAAAACATCAAAACACTCGTCTAGAAACTTCGCGAAAAGGGCATGGATCGATGGAGATGAGTGGTCTTCAACAAACAAGAGAGGGAAGTAAAAACCGTGAAGTTCGACGACCTCGTAGAATTCCTAGAATTGCGACGGACCCAGTATATGGAAACGATATGGAACCAAGGGGCAAGCAATAAAACCCGAAGAACCATGGCAGCGGAGAGTACAGACTGCCAATACCACGAAGTGTGTTCTCGACTACAATGAAAGCACATACACATGATAAAATGCCTGCTTTCAAGAAACCATGCATGTACTGCTAGTATAAGAACATTACTTGATTTGCATCTTACAGACCTTGGATAGATGATAATTTTCGCTATCCTATTCACCGCCGCCAGAGTGCACTTCTTGGTGGAAACCAGCTACTGTATAAGCAATGTAATAACAAAGTCAACCGCGAGAGAAAGTCATTGCAACGGAGATACTACGAACGGAAAATCCAGGCTCTTGAGAAAGATCACCCGGAACGATGGTGGAACAACGTTAAAGACATTGCTGGTGTCAAAGTAAACCGCGACAATCTGCAGAGACTTGTACGCGGTGGAGGAACGGGTCGCGGGGTAGGGCTAGAAATAGGGTACTTCCCCTCCCCTGATCTACTTTTCGGGACGGGTGAAGGTACGGGAATCGGTCGGACTCGGTCTCTACGATTCTCAATCTTACCATACGATGAATGGGCATATGTAAATGTTCTCACCAACTCTAACAAATTCTCTTTTCCCACCGGTTTGTGTTCCCTCAGAAACACGGACAGTTCTCTAGGGCACATAAACAAGAATTGCTCTCTCAGTATGAGTTCTTAAAGGCCCTCGAAAGACAAAAAAAAATTCACTGAGTCAAATGGTACTACATACGAGCAACATACTGCGACACTCTTTCGGTCGAAATTAAAGAACAGGTGTAAAACTTCTTACGAACATCGCCTACAGTCAGTCGGTATCATCCTAGCAACGCTTGCTTTAACTGGTCATAATCGTTGGCCACGGAAGCCGGAGAACGGGAATAAACTTCCAGTGCATGACCAGTTAACAATGCGCTTAGAAAAATAGCGTAATTCTCGCGCTCCCAACCCTGGTTTTCCGCATATCTTTCAAAGCGCTGGAGATAGGCATCAATTGAATCCCTGTCTTCGTTAAAACAGGGTAATGAAGAAATAAGAACTGTCTTAGTAATGGCTGAAGCATTACTCACCGATTGTCGGTTTTCTAGGTCGCAGCCTCATTGTGGAGCCTGGCCATCTTTTCTTCATGCTCCATTTCGCGCGCGCGTATCTCGGCCTGCCTTGCCGCCTCCTTTTCTCGGAGCTCGGCATGGAGCCTCTCTTTCTCCATATCGGCCTGGAGCTTCTCTTTCTCCGCCTCGCGAGCGGCCTGTCGCTCAGCCCGTGCGGTTCCTTGTTCATCGCGAACAAATACCTGAAGTTCGGGTCCTGTTAACCCTAACTTCTCTCCTAACACAATTAATTGAACAAGATCCATGTTTGAAAACTAGTGCAACACACGAAATAATCACTAAACGGATATCACGTTTAAATAATGCAAAAGGTAAATCACTTGTAAACAAGAAAAGTGTTAGCTACGCTGCAACACTCCACACAATCTTCTCATAAGACTGGAATATTGAAATCACTACGATTTCAACCACGCCGTGTCAACTATCAACACAAGAAAATTCTGTGGGACTTCAATCTGCCCAATGCCAACTCGGCAATTGCAACAAGTAATTCAACGTCCTCGTACAGCTACAAATAACAAGGCTCCTACTTACCCTTAATTCGACTAATAATTCATGGTCATTTACTGCTGCAATAAACAAACCTAATGCCTCAAAACGTGAATGACATACCATAAATATAGCGAGAAATATGGGACTCAAAATTATGTCCGGGCTGAAACGACAAGGAGCATGTGAATTACCCTACACTACAGCTACTGGAATAGATGTAGGTTTCGTCTCTAGCCACGGAACAACGCTGACACTCCACGGAACCAGAGTACAGCCAAATTCTCAGGCCTGTTCTATGTTGCCGTCACGTGCTACCCGCAATTCATAGCGTTGACCGAAGGTGTTATTTAAATTTCCCCCTCGTTTAAGAGCGTAAGAGCCCCCAATTATGTCACTGATTAGCGAGGTCTCCGTACACTAGATGGCTCAGGTCTCGTAGGGTTCGTATATATTAAGGTCAACGCATATGAGAAGGAGAAGTTATCGTGAACAAGCAACAAAGAACGAGGACAAATTAATAAACTTTATTACAAGATATCTTCCTTTATGTAAGTATCTTGATTAACAAAATGAAAAGAATAATGAATTCCCATAACCCAAATCTTAACAGAACATAATAAACAATAACACTAAATCTTTGAATCTATCTAACTAAGAAAGTAAATTACAATTAATCTTTCAATTATCTAATTCCTCTTCCTTTCTAAGGTGGATTGTTCCACTACACGACCAAACACTAGGCGCCAAGTGTTATCTAAGAATAGCCCTCACGGACTATTATTACAGTAATAGGTTACAACAAATATATAAATATATATATATGTATACTTCAGGGGTAATAATACCTCACTTCAAAACTACAGATAACTATCATTCATAAAACAGCAAATAATAAAAACGTTCAATTAGAAAATAGACATTTACATTGGGCTAGTTCCATCTTGAACTAATACGAACGTTTGATGAAATCATCACGCCGAACGCAGAAAACAATCAGAACGGTGTATTTCGGCCGCACGAGTGATGACCCCGGGCAATCGACGCTTGCCGCTGTCCGCCGCGAATTCTCGAGTTGCGTCCGTGCTAAGGTCGACTTGTTTCGCACGGTCGCAAACGATTGCGAAGTCAGTAGAATACGTTCACGTGAATGACGACGCCGGGCAGTATACGCTTACCGCCGGCCGTTACGAATTCACTAGTCGCATTCGGTCACGTTGTCGGGTTCGCGCGAATGACTATACGCCCCTGTTCGAGGATGGCCCGAGGTGGGGTGAGCGCGTCGCGACTTTCTCTCATCGACGCCAATACTCGCCGTGGCAGTTATTCTCGGACGTCTGGGCCGACCGGAGAGATTCTTCTCTAGAACGCTGACGTGGCGACATGGCTTCTTCGAAGCACGGAATAGTCATTGCATACACACATTTTGGGGAACGTAACCCACGTTAGCGATTCCCACCACGCTTCACGACTTGATTTGCCATTCTCTTGGCAGCAGGGCAACCTGTGTCGTTCAACCCTGGATCTGTCCCAGTCCTTCGCCAGCGCCCAGATGGCGAAATGCGTATGACAGACGTTTATATAAGCAGATCTATTGACACATCATACGACAGGTTTCCATCATTTCTATTGGCTAGTACAATATACAATTCATCTGCAAACGAATTGCTGTAATTACGTAACTAATGCGGTTGGTCAACAATCTGCCTATCTACTGGCTTGACCTCCCAGCTAACAAAATAACGTTGCAGCAACGTTGCCACAACGTTACACTTTGGTTGTGGCAACGTTTTGACAAAACGTTGCAGCAACGTTCAAACGGATGGTCCCAGTTACGTTGCCACAACGTTTTATCAAAACGTTATGCATAAGATTCCCACAACCTTCCTACAACATTCCCACAACTTTCCAGCAACATTCCCACAACCTTCCTACAACATTCCCACAACCTTCCAGCAACATTCCCACAACCTTCCTACAACATTCCCACAACCTTCCTACAACATTCCCACAACCTTCCACCAACATTCCCACAACCTTCCTACAACATTCCCACAACCTTCCCACAACCTTCCTACAACATTCCCACAACCTTCCCACAATATGAAGGGGTCATAATATGATGTCAATAAGAACAGAATATAAAGCTTTTTTATAACATTTATTCTGTTTTTATTACACTTGTATCAATTTAAATGTCATCTTCATCAGAAGTCAAGTCCATCGAAGGCGTCTGACTTGGCTCTGTTGCGCTAGCATTCCCTGCAGCTGCCTTCTGAAACAGGATCACAAAGTTTCCATAGATTAGAGGGAGTTAATTAATACTAATTTTCAAAAATGTTCAACTTTAGTAGCTCAAAAACATTAATAATTGATCATCTCTGTTAGGGGCTGTTCAGAATTTCTGAGAGGGGTAATACTTGTTTACAAGGGGTATTAACTTTTGAAAAAAATTCAAGGGGGTAATAATTAACTTTTGATGGGTTCTCCATACCAAATCTCCCACCCCATCCCCAAATCAGAAATTCTGGAACAGCCCCTAATGCTGTAATATTATTAATGCACCTGTCCAATGTGACGCCCCAGGGAGCACCACAAGCATAGGTGTGTTCTGATAAATCACACGTGGTAATTTTGGGGTTGTACTTTCCGACACATAATGTGACCTTTAAATTTGACTATGTAAAATCAAAGACAGTGGGGATATTTATACTAAGGGGGCCATCATTATTTCCGGAAGGGGGAGATGAAAGAAATCATGCAACCTCTGATGGGTGGAAGGGGGTGATAACAATCAACTTGTCGGTAGTGGATAAAAATCAACTTGTTATTAGTGGTCAAAAACAGCATATTATATCATAAATGAGACAATTTTTACTAAAATGTTTGGCGCTACACACCATCTTTCTCAGCTTAACAAAACATTCATACTTCCACAACCATTAAATCAACATTTATACAAAATTTATAAGTTTAAGTATATTTTCTGATCCTATTAACTAATAAATACGTCAACAGTAGTTTTATAAATCCAAATATCAATGCTATTAAAACAGTGATTTGGTCATTATGATGCAAATCAGTAAATCAAGCTCGCATGTCTGACAGGACGGGGGGTGCGGTGTGTAAAAGATATTGTGTGTGTTCAATGGGGGGGGGGGTGAAAGATACCCGGGGCATCCGATGGGGGAGGGGGGAGATAAAATTCACATTATCTTATTTCCCTAAATCGTTGCCCCCCATTCCGTAAATAATGATGATGACCCCATAAATGGAGGTGTTTTCTAAAGTGTCACACCTTAAAACATGCTTTTCACCATGTAACATACATCAACACTTGTGTTTGTATCTAAGTTTCTCTCACCTTGTTCTTTCCTCCCACTTTGTTGGGTGCGTGCTTTAACGTCTCCCCAATCTCCAACTCTACATCCCCAATCTTCGCCCTGGGATGGTTCTTCAGACATGCCCCTAAAATAAAAGATAACAACATTTTATTTAATATATGAAATATTGTAGGGTAGTCTACATAATAGATGCATATAATTTGTTATAAAATAGTCTAATCTACAAATTATTCAAACCCTGTCCTAAGATTTATATCTTTAACCTGTCACCACCCCCTGCTTTAAAGTTGAGAAACATTTGCTCCAATGCCAAAACATATTTATATTGAATTTTTTCAGCTGCTGAGTATTTCCCCGATTTATGTTGCTGTATAATACTTACTAATCACAAGATTGCAGATATACATATCAGCAAACATCTTCTTGCCCTTCCTCCCCTTAAGGGAATAGAGGGACCAAAGTGAGTTTGTCCCCACCTTCCTTAGCATAGTCCGAACACTGGTCCCCAAGTTTACTGCTCCCAGGGATGTGAGGTAGGCAAGCTGAGGAAGAACAAATATAAATGTAAATATACTGGTAAATGTAACTGTCAGCAATCTTTGTAATGTTTTTTCAAAGATTCAATGAAATATTTAAAGAAAACAATCTAGCCAAGTTTAATATTCAAATATAAAAATGTGTAAATCATGCAGATGTTTGTTTAATATTAATATTCAAATTTAGGGGACGCAAATAAAGGCAAAGATGATTGTGAACGATCAAATGCCAAACCCGAAACAACTGAGAATGAGACCGGGCAGACCACTATTAATTAATAGAAGATTTCACAGATTATAATTATATAAAAATTATGTGTATAACAATGTAATTATGGGCGCGCCTAATTATGTTCTGATAAATTAATTATTGGCAACAAATATAAATATTGTTGGTCGAGGTACAGTTGATCGAGACTGTCTATAGTGCATGAAAACGCTCCATCATCCATGTCCCCATGTCCATGACGCGTAAACAATGTTACGATGCTAGCCGAGATTTGGCAGTAAATAATCGAAATGTGTGTTTACGGAAACATGCCAAAATTACTATATTTCATATGTACCAAATATTCATAATTTAATTTCCAAAGATGTACCTTGTCTTGTGGATAGTTAGTTGCGCGCGTAACTGTAAAACTTAGCTGAGTGTTCAAATATGGACGACGTAGACTCGCAGTAAAAAAATTAATAATAATATTGTATTAATAATAATATTTACAATTGTTATGCTTTTATATAAATTCAACATGCCTACTTTACAATAAAATTTATTATATTATATTGTGGAGCTCTGTTTGTAAATGTAAGAACACAAGTAGAACGAATTTTAGTTTCGTTTAGATTACACTTCCCGCGCGGTGCGTTACTGCGCGGGAAACATTATCTTGCTTGTGAAACTTGATGCACGTAATAGATGTAAGGAACATCACATGTTAGTGCTCCAGCCTCCCTCGATCCGAGGACTGATAAATCACCTCCTGCTAACGGGATCGCCTCATGCGCGGCTGGCATCAAGCGGGCTATTATCGGCAAACGTCCGGCGCACCGCCTGCCAGCCGCTCAGATCCGCCCGCGGGCCGAGGGTGGCGTGCTGGCTGCGGTGGGAGGGGGTGTTAAACATTCATGTTTGGACTAGAGGGGTTTAAATTTCAAGGAGGGGTCAAACTTGTTTGGACCAGTCTTTGTGGGGTCAGAATTGATTTTAAAAGCATTTTGCAAAGTACTTTATAACTGAAACATTAAAAAAGTGTTTAAAACGTTTTTGCAACGTTATAATTGATTTTTTTTTTTTAAATTGTAAAATATTTTTGCAACATTGTACGTAAATATGTTTATATTAATGAGGAAGATGGGCCATAAAAAAATGTCGCATGAAATTAACTATTTATTTTTTGATTTTTCATTAAACTAGTGGATTTAAAAACATTACCAAGTTTAAACGTTTTAAAAACGTTTTCCCTGAGACGTTTTTGAAGAACATTCCCACAACATATGGATAACGTTTCATCACAACGTTTAGAAAACGTTGGACTGAAACGTTTTAATAAAACGTTTTTAAAACGTTTTTGCAACGTTATACAGAACTATTCTGATAAATGTGGAAGATGGACCATAACAAAAACGTTGCCACAACGTTGCCACAACGTTATTTCTGACATAACCTTAATACGACATTCCAGCAACGTTGTGAAAACGTTATGTGTTAGCTGGGCTTCCTCATTTACCAAATTAAACATAAGGAAAGTATATTTATATACCCACAAATAGCAGAAATGCTACAATAACATACTAGCAGAGTTAATTTGGCATTGCATTTGTCTAGATCAAAGAGGTGATATGATGTCCACGTGTTGATACAATGTTACTATGTAACGTTGTTTGGCATCCTGCCAGAAATATCACACGGTCACACACCACCTACCTCAGCTGAGTACAGATGCAACAAGGGACAGGCAGAGCTGACATAAGATCCCCATCCCACCACCTGCGGTTACGTTTTCTTCTGCAAGCTCCTCCCTGTTGTCAACATCCATGTCTAATGCCTTCAAGTCTCGCTTGCATACGTCCTTAAAGAGCAGATGACGACGTTCTGCAGCTCTCTTTCAGTACCAGCGCTCCGTAGAGAATATAAGCTAGAATGATATATATAAATAATATATACGCATCATAAGATAATAACCTGCCAGTTTCCACAAAGATTATATTAGTTATAACAAAATTAAGAAATATCTGACCTAGCCCAAGTCACTTATTTGGCTCTCCATTCATATATATATATATATATATATATATATATTTATATACATATATATATATATATATATGTGTGTGTGTGTGTGTGTGTGTGTGTGTGTGTGTGTGTGTGTGTGTGTGTGTGTGTGTGTGTGTGTGTGTGTGTGTGTGTGTGTGTGTGTGTGTGTGTATTTTGAATGTTTCCTCCAAATACACCCAGATATTAGAATATTTATTTATCCTTTTCTTGGCACAAAAGGTTTACACAAGATCTTGTCAGTTAACTGTGTTTCGGGCTATCTTTGTTGCTGTGCCCCAGGTCACCCTAACAGTTCCTAGTTCTACATTCACCGTTCTTCGTTATGCTGTTTTTCGTCTACCTCTTTTTTGTTTCCTTCTAGCGTCCAGGTCAGTGCTGTTCAGTGCTGTTTTGCTGACATGTTCCGATCATCCTGTAGACATGGCCAAGTCATGTCCAATTCCTCTTATTTAGTATGAGGCAGATGCATTGTTGATATGTTGCTTGGTTGAGTCTGGAGTTGGAGATACTCTTGTCAAGTACAGTTTCATTATCTTCCTTAGGCAGGTGTTGTGGATGTTGGAGAGTTTATTGGTGTCTTGCTCTGTCATGCGCCAGCACTCCGAGCTGTGCAGGAACACATAGACGACATAGTTCTGAGTTTGATTATATTCGAATATATCATGTAGACTTTTGCATCTAATCAAGGAGACTTCCTTAATACTTATAACACATTGGTTGGTTGCAGACCCTTAACCAGAAGTGTGCATGTTAACGCGAACGGCTTGTGTGGAAGCCGTTCACGTCAAATATAGTCGTTATTGACGTGTGTGTGTTTGTACGTACGTGAATATGCAAATACGTATGTACGTTTCTACGTGTCTACGTATCTGGGTATGTACGTATCTATGTTCGTATGTATGTATGTATGTATGTATGTATGTATGTATGTATGTATGTATGTATGTATGTATGTATGTATGTATGTATGTATGTATGTATGTATGTATGTATGTATGTATGTATGTATGTATGTATGTATGTATGTATGTATGTATGTATGTATGTATGTATGTATGTATGTATGTATGTATGTATGTATGTATGTATGTATGTATGTATGTATGTACGTATGTACGTATGTACGTATGTACGTATGTATGTATGTATGTATGTATGTATGTATGTATGCATGTATGCATGTATGCATGTATGCATGTATGCATGTATGCATGAATGCATGAATGCATGTATGCATGTATGCATGTATGCATGTATGCATGTATGCATGTATGCATGTATGCATGTATGCATGTATGCATGTATGCATATATGTATGTATGTATGTATGTACATTGTATGTATTTATGTACGTACGTATGTATATGAATACAATATGCAAAGCTTTGATTGTTACGATGCCCTGATATGCATCTAGTGTATTCCACACTAAAATAAAACCGATTGGCATGTGGTATTCTTTACATTGTGTGCCATGCTACAATAATGTTGAATTAAACAAAATGTCGAATAATGGAACATACGAATGTATATCCCACAGTATGGGACGTGTTGTGCGGTGGTTGCCACACCATCCTACCGCAACCTCGGTGTCATAAGTTCGTGTGGGTCAAAGTCAAGAAAATCAAGTATCCCTGTGGATGGTGGCGACGCTTTAAGTGGTGCTACAAGTGAGTGACGTCACCAACCTCTTAAAAGGCATTAGTTTGTTATGTGTCAAGAAAATAGTCCCGTGCCGGAAGGGGGTTGCTTCTGACTGGATTGATGCTAGCATCATTTAAGTTTAATATTTCAATTATTGCGGTACACATTAAAAATAGAAATGTAATTCATTGTGTTATTAGTTGCTATTTTGCCATATTAGTTTGCCAGATCATGTGTTTGTTTATCGTATTCCATTTGATGCACGGTTACGGGCATCATAGCATTTTTAACAGTTACATCACCCAAAAAAAATCGGCGACATAACCTAAAGTTATTTTCTCAATTTGAGCACTGGCGAATTGGGAAGAGTAGTTATTGGTGATACCAGGTTTTATAGGACAATGGCGCAGTCCGTACAATTTAAATTATGTGTCTTCAATAATCTGCTGGCATAATATTCTTGATTTTAGTTGCTAATTGTAACTTACTGTTATGTCTTTTAGATGCACACACCCAAAAATATGTCCTTTTATCCATTTAAATGCTTACAATTGTTTGTGAACGAAATCACACTTCGAAATATCACGAAACTGATTATTATGGGTTTTAATAGCTTCGTTATATGGTAACATGCATGCATTTACTAAAGCACACACACATTATGCACATACACGAATGTATTTCCCATTCCAGATGGATAAAGAAACTGAAGTGGGTGCGATATTGGTGCAAGAACCGCTTGCTGGTCTTGAATCACTGCGTCCCCAAGTTAAGTAAGTAAACACAGAGACAGACGATCCAAAAGAGTGCAAAAGCACAATAATACAAGCGAGATAGGCCACGTACAACTATGACATTATTCACACATCTTACGTTTGTTTTCTTCTTTCTTCTTCAGTTAAACATAAATTGTGCCTATGACATAGTACGTTTGCCTGTATTTCTTTATTAATGGTGCCTAAATGAAATCGAACTAGCGCCTGCGTGCGTATGTGTGTGTGGGCGCGCGGGCGTTTGTGTGTGTGAGTGTGTATGCGCATGTGTGAGCGTGTCCTTTGTGTGTGTGTGTTAAAAATAAGTCATAACAAACATCAATTACACTACAACTGGAAACAGTCTTCTACTTCTGTGTGTACATAGCGCCAAATGGGGGTGACATTTTTGTTAGTATTTGATAACTGACAAAGAACCTGCACTGATTGAGTGATAAACCTTGATTTTAGAATAGACGATGTGACCTCGACGAATCTGTCAGAACCGTTCAGCCGTCGTCTGTGTCCGCAAACGATTAAACTCATTCAAACTAATGACTGCGGATTGAGAAAAAAACATCGCGTAGACTCGTGGCAATGTATGTTGTACGGAGATAAACGATTCGTTGCCTTCTTTTTTGTTCTGTTTTTATTGATAGATTTTGTATCGTTCAATTCTATCATACGAGCCACTAAAAACCATAACTTGATTTAATACACATACTGGGTATCATTATAATGATTATACAGCCTACTTCGTTATTTTGGCCATAAAGGTCTCCAAATTCTTGTAGACATCCTTTGCTAGGCTATATACATCATGGTGAAGTGTATGTGATATGATTTAGTTTTTTGTTTCATAGAGAAGCATAATAAATAATCTAAATGTAGGATATTTCCATGCTTCATATCATTTGTCGGAGTGGACATTCTGTGTACACTCTATTTGTCCCACATTTAAACTAAATATGTAGTAAATTGTTATTGTTTTTGTCACATGTAATACTTATATTGTTTTTCGTTTAAAATAACTCATAAACTGTTATGTTATATTGCTGCATTTTGAAAGAGAACAGAGAGGTCGTCTGTGTCTTCGCCATCCTAACCTACCAGCTTTAGCAACAATTACGCATAATATTAACTATTTTTTCTTTGTCACTTATATTGTCTTCATTATGGAAAAAATAAGTAGTGGTTTGTATTGTTTAGTGTGATATACAGGTCAATATGTTGGAGTGGACATTTTGAACGGAAACAAATATTCAACGACTGTTGATGGGTGTACATGATATATATTGATGTACTCCCATATAGTATACCATATGCCTTGCGGTAAACACAGTCCTTCTCAGCTAGGTCTGAATTATTTGTAAGGTGCTTATGGTTTTAGAGTAATGACACTTTATATCAGTGAAATTACAGAATGAGACACTAAAATTCCGTCTAAAGTTAGTACATATAATGAGGTAGCGAAAAAGTTGTCAAAACATAAATTTCAAACTTTGCTTGTAAGTTGCCCACCCATGCTTTAAAATGGCATTAACCAGCAACTTACTTGTATTTCGAGAAAACTAAACTCATGTCATAGCACCGAGCCTAGTTAGTTGAACGAGTCCACAAATTCAACATATTAATTTAGGATGCGCAAAGGTGGAGGAGTTGCCGGATCGGGAGTGACAGCCATGAGTTTAGTTTATGCCCAGCTGATGGTCATGCCCACATGGTTTGCTTCTTCTTGGACCTCAGTCAAGACCTGTTGTAATCCACCGATGGGGGGTGTGAATATGGCGATGTCATCGGCATAATCGAGGTCAGTCAGCGTAAAGTTACCGAGCTTGATACCAATATTGCTTGAAACCAATATCGTTTAATATAGACTTGTCAAAATTCAATTTTATTAATGCTGTATTGCGTATACAAATGTGTTATAACTGTTAGTATCACTATATTATGTGTAGTAGAGAAAACAACCGTATTTTTTATATTGTTTTCACATTTGGACGCAACTGGAAGTGCGGCAACTCACTAGCAATAATAAACCTTCTACACTTGGCTGGTATCCTTCCTCTGGATGAATGTACTTGCCTTCGACGTATCGTGTACATTTGCTCACATGAGACCATCCAGCGGTGTTACAAGTACATCTCGTCTATGTACATTTGCTGTGTATGCCTGGGGCCTATCGGCTGTCTTTGTTGCTATCTGTCTGGTGCTCGCCTTCTACACGACACTACCTTTAAGTTACGGCAGCAAGACAATGTGTTGGATTGCAGGTCGCAGAGCCAACGTATACTATTTCCCAGGTCCTCTAGCAGTTGCGACCACTGCCAATACAGTGTCATTTGTCCGCACCGTCGTTGCTCTCAGACGTTCCTTGTCAACGGGCAGCAAGGCTCGATCAGAGCACCAACAACGCAGGACATTCGTTATTTACGTACGGTTGACGTCACTGATGGGTTTCACCTGGTTGTTTGGTTTATTGGCAAACATCGACCTTCTCTGTTTCCTGTGATACCCATTCATTGTGTGCAACACTTGCCAGGGAGTCTTTATTTGCGTTTCATTCACTCTGACGCCGACAGTTCGAAGATTATGGTGAGGACGTTTCAATGGGACACAAAGGAGGAACACTTCCGATATATTTACTTTGACACAATATGCAAACTATTCAGTCCAGAAAGGCAACATCCGCCTGTAATATTTCATTCCAGTGAAGTAAAATACTACCAGTCATGTTATGTTTACTTGAATTGCAACATGTGGATACTTGTCAGAATTCATGCCCCGCGTCGTTGTAACGGATATTAAACCAATATAGTTTAGTGGGAGTATTTCTGCACGTTGCTGTAATTATGACGTGACCGAGTATTTGTCACATTGAATTCATCATCCTGCTTTCGAGGCTATATTTGGCGGAGATAGATCGTTGAAATTGGTGGTGTATCAAAGTTCATAAGCAAGTGGAATTACTGATTGATAAGTATTATTCTTGCCTTAATATCATTCATAAAGTAGCAGTAAACATATATTGAGTAGCAGTTGTGCTTAAAGTTAGTTAGATAAAGTATTTTAGGACACTTTAGTCTAGTGAGTGATAATAGGGTACGTTAGCTTACGGCTACGATAAGTTTGTAAACAAGATTTAACAAACCTCGTTATGTGGTAGAATATATAGGTGATAAAGTAACAACCATAAACTACCTACATAAGATAATATCTGTGTAAGTCAGTACCTGCTAGACATTTTGATAAGGTAGCTTTGTTGTTAAAATTAAGCATTTGCGATAATCGGGCGAACTAAGTTTATGTAGCTAGTGTCTCTCTTATTCGCTAGGGCGCTGTATAACCTAAATAAATAAGGCAGTCTAGCGTACGCAATCTTACGTAAAGTGTAACATTTGTGCACAGAAAACAGTCTTCTTAAAGACTACATAGACAGTGAATAGTGTAAACACAGTTGACAAAACTATTTTAAATAGCTAATTAGATTATTATTATTAAATAAATTCTGATATGGCGCCTTGCAAGCGGCAAGTCAAGGCAAAGAGACACTTGGTGTGCGACGACTGCCACAGTTGGGTAGATTTTGCCTTATCCGGCTGTACGAAGTCATGGACAGAAACCAAGGAAGAGGGATTCACCTTTCAGTGCGTGGGGTGTTGGAAGGTGAAATGTCTGGAGAAAGAGGTAGCTAGGTTGGTAGATATTGTGAAGGGGATGGAGATGAGAATCAGCAAGGAGACAGATGGAATGGAGAGAGACGACAGGGATAAAGTTGGGAATACTGTGAAACTGAAGGAGCAGAGTAGTGGCAACAAGACCGAGGAAAGGAGACTGAGAGGAGGGAAGGTGATCGGAGGGGAAGAAAGTGGAGGATCGACGGCAGGAAATGTGACAGGTGTGAAGGTGGCAGGAGAGAAAGTGACCGTAGAGAAAGAGGTAGGAGGGAAAAAGAGACGGGAGAGGAGAGAAGGAAATGCAATGGGAGGAAAGATGACGGGAAGAAAGGAAGTGAGAGTACATGTGACAGAAGAGAAGTCGGGAGGGACGATGACAGGAAGAAAGGTGACAAGAGAAACAGCGTCAGGAAAGAATGGAACGGACGAGATTGTGACGGGAGAGCAGAAGACAGGGGAACAAGATTACAACCAGACAGATGCAAACCGTAGAAAGAGCTACACTGAGGCAGTGATTGAGGGGGCAATGAGGAAAGAGAGGGTGTTTATGGGCGATTCGATTATGAGAAAGACAGATAAGACTCTAAGCGAGGGGGAGGACGTCGTTGTTTGTCTACCGGGGGCTAGGATAGAACATGTAACTGAAAGGGTAGAGAAGGTACTGGGGCATGGCAAGGGAGGGTCTATACTAGTACATGTAGGGACAAATAACGCAGAGAGGGAACAACTGGGATAGTTCAGAAGTACAGACAGTTAGTGAAGAAGTTAAAGAAGACAAGAGTAGAACAGATTATCCTCTCAGGAATTTTGCCAGTAATGGGAGGAAGGGGGCCGACATATAGAAACTGCAAGAGGATGGCGATCAACGCACTAGTTGAGCAGATGTGTAAAGAAGAGGGGGTGGGATTCGTAGATTTATGGGGATACTTTGTTGGGAGGGAAGATATGTACATGAGAGATGGCCTACATCTAAGTGGAAAGGGGGCAGCAGTTTTCTCAGAGAACTTGCTGCAATCTGTTGACAGTGGGACAGGCTGCATCTATTTAAACTAGATTCGCAGGGGGGATTCACAGAGAAGCCTGAAACTGGAGGCATAGATAAAGACAGCAGAAATAAATCGGCAAAGAACAGCCTGGAAAACTGTTCTGAATCAGGATATAAATGCATTTGTTTAAATGCAAGGAGCATAGTAAACAAAAGAAGTGAACTAAACATTATGGTAGAAGATATTGACCCTCACATAATAGGTATAACCGAATCGTGGGCCACCACTGATATATCAGATGCCGAATTGGGACTAACAGGATATGTAATGTTTAGGAAAGATAGAATAGGAAGAAAGGGAGGTGGAGTTATTTTATATATTAAAGAATCTATCCAGGCTTATGAAATAAAATTAGAAAGAGAAGCAGATTGCGAAGAAGCTGTTTGGTGTAAAATAGTTAAAGGAAACTCAACGTTAACAGTTGGGTTAGTTTATCGAAGTCCAAACATAAGCATAGAAGAGAATGAAAAAATACAAAACGCTATAAGGGAAGTAAGCAAACGGAACTGTATTATTATGGGGGACTTTAACCATGGGCATATACAATGGAAATCTCTACAGAGTATGGGGAGTGAGGACCACAAGTTTTTAGTTTTAGTACAAGATAGTTTCCTTTCTCAACATGTGCTAGAACCAACCAGGGGAGAGAATGTGTTAGACTTAGTTTTGTCCTCACAGAAAGAATTAGTTGACAATGTCAAGATATGTGAGCCACTGGGGAGTAGTGATCACAACCAGATACATTTTACCATCAAAGTAAAATCAGAAAGGAATAGTAAAAAGCAGTATAGGAGAAATTTCCACAAAGGAAGGTATAAGGACATGAGGAAATATTTAGCAAAGATAGACTGGAATAACACACTAAAGAATAAGACAGCAACCGAATGCTGGAATATCTTAAATAGTGAAATTAAGTGCATAGTCGATAAATTTGTACCTTTCAAAAAACAAGGGAAACGGTCTAAAAAGAAACACTTATCGAAAGAAGCCATTAGAAAAATTAAGTATAAACAAATGATGTGGAAGTTATATAGATGTACTGGAAATGATGAAGACTACAACATTTATAAAGAAGCACTTAATCAAGCTACAGCTGAAATTAGAAATTCAAAGAGAAGCTATGAAAAAAAATTAGCTAGTAATATAAAACATGACAGTAAGAGTTTTTATGCTTATATTCGAAGCAAACAGAAAGTTCAGGATAAGGTCGGTCCTCTAGAAGATAGTGCTGGAAATACAATATCAGAGGGATTCTTAATGGCAGAAGACCTGAATGAGTATTTTAGTTCAGTGTTTACCAGGGAAGATATTAGTTCACTGCCAGTACCAGAGGCTAAGTTCAAGGGGGCAGATTCAGACTATTTAGGACAGTTAGTTGTAACCTCGGAAATGGTAGCTAAGAAAATAAGGGCTATGAAGGATAATAAATCACCTGGAGTGGACGGGATTCCGCCCAAACTACTATTGGAAATTGTAGAACAAATTAGCGTACCGCTTGCAACAGTTTTCAATTTGTCATTAGAAGAGGGAGTGGTTCCTTTAGAATGGAAAGAGGCAAACATTATACCGTTATTTAAAAAAGGTTCGAGAAACAAGTCAGAGAACTATAGACCAGTGAGTTTAACATCAGTGATTTGCAAATTATTAGAAAGACTAATTAAAGATCACATGGTGGATTTTCTTGTTAAACATAACTTGATAAACCCATCAGTAGTAATAGAGGTTAAGTAACGGGCATGGTTGTGGCGCTGCGGTGCAAGTGCAAAAGTACCCGGATGTAGGTCAAGGTAAAGTACCCGGATGTAGGTCAAGGTCAAAGGTCAAGTACCCGGATGTAGGTCAAGGTCAAGTACCCGGATGTAGGTCAAGGTCACGTGGTGCCCCCTACCGAAATTTTTCGTAACTAGAATAGCACGCCACCTAACGGATTTTTTCCGGAACTAAAATATTTCCCGGCAAAAATATAATCGTGCCCCCTGGCGGATAGTCGGCGAACTAATTATTCCCCGCTAAAAAAAATTATTCGCGCCCCCTGGCGGCTAGTTGGTGAACTAATTATTTCCCGCCAAAACCAAAATAGCTCCCCCTGGCGGCTAGTTGGTGAACTAATTATTTCCCGCCAAAACCAAAACCCTACCGGAATTTTTCGGAACTAAAATAGTGCCACCTGTCGGAGAGTTGGTAAACTAAATTATTCCCCGCCAAAAAATTTTTCCCCGCCAAAACTCTAAAAGCGGCGCCTGTCGGATAGTTGGTGAATTAAAATAGCTCCCCTGGTCGATAGTTGATTAACTAAAACAGCGCCCCCTATCGGAATTTTTCGGTACTAAAAGTGGACAAGTTGTAAACTAAATGTTCTAGTACTGCAAATATTCGTGTCTCTTGCACGCTTGCGTGCAATAGAGCCCCCTGACGGGTACATCACGAACTACAAACATCATCCCCTAGTGGACAAGTGAGCGAACCACATATGAGTACTGCAAATATTCGTGTCTCTTGATTTTTCTCGTCCATAAACACCTAGTGGATATATAATCATAAACTGAAAGCACCCCTGTTAGATAAGTGGTGAACTAAGTAACTACTCAGCAGTCCGCGCTTGTGTACATTCTACTCAGCAGTCCGTGCTTTTGAATTTTCTACAATCCGTGATCTTTCGGCACGCCCACGTGACCTTTATGTTCTGTTCCATAATCTTTTCGGCACGCCCACGTGACTTTTCGGCACATTCTCTAACTATATAAGCGCGGTGTTTTATCAATCAGCCCGTCATTCGTATCACGACGACACCATGGTCAACATCATGTTGAAAACACCGAACTACCACACGCCTGCGGCCTTCAGCGACAGCGACGTAGACGAACCGTGTTGCCGACCGTTCGAAGCATCTGGCACCCGACCGCGGTCACTGGATGTCAACCGACCATCATCACCATTGTATCACGATAGCGCCAACCTCAAAACACCCAACTACCATGCGCCTGCAGCCTTCAGCGACAGCGACGTAGACGAACCAACTAGCCGACCGTTCGAAGCAACTACCAGCCGTCCACATTCAGCGTCAGTCAATCAACCAGTCGTTGCGTCAAGCCTCTACTCACCGCAACCGGAACCTCTACCCGAATCGGAGGTTGCTGTGAAACCGAAACGAGTTGAATTTTCAGGGGCCGACTCTCCCTTGTCAAACCTTTATCCATGCAGGGTCAAAGCCTTCGGTCGGGTTTTTAATTCGGTCGAGCATGCTTATCAATACAGGAAGGCATTGTATCACGGCGACGTCGAATGCGCAGAGCGCATCAAAGCTGCGAAGCATGCGCGCTTAGCAAAACGAAAAAGCAAACAGATTGGAGAGACGAGATCTGGTTGGAACGATGTCCGTGTTCACTGGATGCGACATTTGCTCCTCGCAAAGTTCAAAGCGTCAAAGAATTTGCGAGCCGTATTGTTGGCAACCAGAAATGCTGAACTGGTGGAGCGTGAATCATCGAAAGGGGGCTTTTGGGGACGTGGTCGTGGCTACAAAAATGGACGAAACACTCTCGGAAAACTATTATGCACTGTCCGCGCTAATTACTTGTAGACTCTGCGTTGTATAATATATATATATATATATATATATATATATATATATAGTTCATTGCAAGCCTCTGTGTCATAGCCGTGACGAAACAATGTTCAGTCTCGGGTTCTTGCAGTTATGGAGCGCGACCTGTAAATACGTTTGTGTTGTAATAAAATGTTCAACCCTTATATTGTGTCATTTTTTGAAGTATGAGTAGTATAAGTGCCGTGCATATTAGTCTCTTTCATCAGTTGCATAAAGTATGGACACGAGGTTAGTTCATCCTTTTACTTGTATTGTTGCTGGGCCAACGGGCTGTGGTAAAACGACGTTTGTTGTCTCTTTACTACGTCATTCTGCCACACTCGTAAACTCACCGCCCGAAAAGATCACGTGGTGTTTCGGTGAATGGCAGACGTTGTATTTCACGCTCTCTACGATACATCCGAACATAGAATTTGTCGAAGGTCTTCCCGATGTGTCGTCTTTCGATCCTAAAACTAGAAACTTGGTAGTTATCGACGATCTCATGTCGGAAACGGACGAGAGGGTCACCAAACTGTTTACGAAGAAGAGTCATCATTGCAACACGTCCGTAATATATTTAGTGCAAAATGTATTTCCCAAAGGGAAAGAGAGTCGCACTATAAGTATAAACGCACAGTACATGGTACTCTTCAAGAACCCTCGCGACAACACACAAGTGGTCAACTTGGCCAAACAGATGTATCCGGGTCGAATAAAATACATGCAAGAAGCTTTCAGAGACGCAACGTCCGTACCACACGGGTATTTGTTCGTCGACCTCAAACAGGCCACACCGGAACACTTGCGCCTGCGTACTAATATCGTTAAGGAACCAAACAAATTGCAGTACGCCTACCTTCCGAAGATATAAATAGAAGCACGCCGTGACACTCGTCATTCGTCATGTCGGCGCGAGTAAAGAGAAATGCGTTGTGCCTTTGTCTCCTTGCTAAAGCGGATCCTGCTTTAGCCAGAGCCATCATCGACAAGGGAAAACCCGATCTGGTACACAGTCTGTGCGAGTGTGCACAGAACATATTAAAAGGGAACGTATCACTAAAGAAAGATCACAAGACTAAACTGCGTCGGTACAAGAAGGACCTCAGAACCTTGGTCATCAGGAAAACCGGTCTTCATCAGAAGAAACGTATTCTACAGAAAGGTGGTTTCCTTGCGGCCCTACTAGCTCCCTTGGCTACGTCCCTTCTAGCCCCTTTGGTGACGACGTTGTTGCAGTCGTAACTACACGACTATGGAACATCCAAAGAAGATGGCGCTGGTCGATCCACGTATTTTGGATAACGTTCAACTGCAACCTCCTTCGACCAGTCCTATAGGGAGTGTTCGTCATCGACATCGAAGACGTCCGGTGTCATCACGGCGCGCAGTTCATTCGGCTACACCGATGCAACACTTGCGTTGGGAACCGTATTAATAGTCTTGCACGACAGGACACCAGCATTATTACGGCATGTCTCCTCGCATAGGTAAGAAGACGAAGCGTTCACACGATGTATTGAAAAGTATTTACTACGACACGAAACTAACCGGAAGTTACGGAGGTGTTGATGCCCTGCATCGTGCTTCACGTGCTTCACATGCTTCACGTGCATCGTCGAAAGAGGTGAAACGGTGGTTGTCGGAACAAGACACTTACACACTACACAAACCGGTGACATATCGTTTCAGGCGTAGACGTGTCGTAGTGGGTGGTATAAATCAACAATGGCAGGCCGATCTGGTAGACATGTCACGTTTGAAAAGGTACAACGACGGTCACACTTTCATTTTGACCGTGATAGACGTGTTCTCCAAGAAAGCGTGGTCTGTTCCTTTAAAGAACAAATCGGGGCCGTCACTCACGACGGCGTTTCGTCGGTTGTTAAAGGACAATGATGGCCCACTGTCATTGCAAACAGATAAAGGAAAAGAGTTTCTGAAAGAGAAAGGTATCCACCATTTTACGACACACAACGAAGAGACCAAGGCGTGTATCGTGGAACGTTTCAATCGTACTCTGAAGACACGTATGTGGAGATATTTCACAAAAAACCAGACGTTAAAGTACCTGGACGTATTACACCACCTAGTCGATTCGTACAACGACAGTTATCATAGAAGTATTGGAATGGCGCCATCTGAAGTGAACGTGATCAATCAAGAAGAGGTTTGGCAAAGGTTGTACGGAAATGAAGGACACGGAAAAGTCAAACCGGTTTTAAAAGTGGGCGATCACGTGCGTATCAGCAAAGTCAAGAGACAATTCAAAAAAGGTTACTTACCCAACTGGAGTGACGAGATATTTACCGTCAAAACAGTTCATCTTTCCGATCCGCCTGTTTATCGTTTGATCGATGATGAAGCCTCGCCGATAGAGGGAACATTTTACGAACAAGAACTACAGAAAGTGGTTGTGGCCAAGGATAAACTCTATCGTATCGAGAAAGTGTTGCAGCAGCGCAAGCGAGGAAGAAAGACACAGGTCCTGGTCAAGTGGGTAGGGTATTCCGACTCGTTTAACAGCTGGTTGGATAAGGCGTCACTCGTCGCGTATAAAGGTTAGTACACACCGGTCGAGCCGTCATTCGTGTCATGGAAGATACAACGGACGTTCAATTCGAAAACACAGAGCTCGAAGACACAGGAAGTAACAGCAGACGTTGGGTGTTGTTTGGAAATACGTGCCCGAAATCGGAAATCGTCTTTTTCTGCCAAATCGTCATACTGTACACCGTTATATTGGTCAGTATCTACAACCTTACTAAAGTAGACGGAAACTCTAATCTGTGGACGGCTTTGTTAAGCAGTTGCCTGGGGTACCTGTTACCTAATCCGTCTATGAAACGCGGTGAACATGTCGTCTGATTTTTACCTGACATTGCCCAGCAACGCGTCTATGGAGTTAAATCCCGACAACACGTTGACCCACTATGTCACGGCTTTGCCTCAACGCATCAGTTTAGTCGGTCAGTGGGAGTGCGGACTGGTGGAGATTCAATACCCGCACAGTTGGTACAACGTGAGAGAAGAGGAAACTTATTTTGCCGTGAATGTCGATGGTACGACTTATGTGGTGAATATCGAGGCAGGTCACTACGATAGTCCCCAAGCGCTCATTCGTGCAATCAACAGAATCATAAAGTCACCGATAAAAGAAAAGGAAATAAAACTAAGCTACAGTGACACCACACAAAAAGTGACTATACACATGATAGAAAACATCTCATTCTCAGTGTACTCGTTGAAACTTCAGCATTTGCTAGGTTTAAGCCAGGCTGTTTACACCACACCCGAAGAAGAAGGACCAGATTATTATTACGTTAAAAAAGCCGAATCTGTGGTAGACATGGCGCAGGGTTTTTACTCCCTATACGTCTACACCGACGTTGTGGAACCACGTGTGGTCGGGGATACCGTCGTCCCTCTGTTGAGGGTTGTACCGATAGAAGGAAAACATGGAGACGTGGTGTCAAAAAGTTTCGATAATGTACAATACGTTCCCGTCTTGCACAAAGAATTTACGACCATCGAGATCGATATAAGAGACGACACGGGACGTCGCGTACCATTCGAGCGAGGTAGAGTGACGGCAACACTTCACTTTCGACGACGCAAATCATCATTTTTTGAAACATGAGTTGTAATCGTTCTTACGAAGACTACTACGTCAGACAAGTCGGTGACGGATTGCCCGTGTTTGTTGGGGCAAGTTGTTGAGCAGTTACCTAATCCGTCTATGAAACGCGGTGACCATGTCGTCTGATTTTTACCTGACATTGCCCAGCAACGCATCTATGGAGTTAAATCCCGACAACACGTTGACCCACTATGTCACGGCTTTGCCGCAACGCATCAGTTTAGTCGGTCAGTGGGAATGTGGACTGGTGGAGATTCAATACCCGCACAGTTGGTACAACGTTCGTGAGGCAGACAATAGGTTCTACCTCAATGAACAGGATCACACGGGACTCTACAACACTGCCAAAATCGAGCATGGATATTACTACAGTCCGGTCATACTGATATACAACATCAACAAAGCTCTGGCGAGGATGTCAAAGGACGGAATGAAGGCAAAATTTATCTACAGCGACATTTCTCAGCGGGTGACCTTGTACATGACACCCCACACTGTGTTCAACATATCTTTTCAGAGCGCCATGCAGTCCATACTAGGTTTTCACCCGTCCGCCGTCACCAGTCCCAAAGCAACGGATACACGCGAGGACAAGCTAGGTAAAAAAGACATAGATCTCAAGCTGTCGTCCATCGTGTATGATACACCAAATAACGACGAGTACACCTTCCGCAAAGAAGCCGATTCCGTTGTAGACATGGCGCAGGGATTTTACTCGCTGTACGTCTACACCGACGTTGTTGAATCACGTGTGGTCGGGCATACCGTAGTCCCTCTGTTGAGGCTTGTACCGATAGAAGGAAATCACGGAGACGTGGTGTCAAAAAGTTTTGATAATGTACAATACGTTCCCGTCTTGCACAAAGAATTTACGACCATCGAGATCGATATAAGAGACGACACGGGCCGTCGCGTACCATTCGAGCGAGGTAGAGTGACGGTAACACTTCACTTTCGACGCCGCAAACCATCATTTTTTGAAACATGAGTCGTAATCGTTCTTACGAAGACTATTACGTCAGACAAGTCGGTAACGGGTTGCCCGTGTTTGTTGGTGCAAGGGTGCAACGAGGTCACGGTCTAGGTAGTTTGTTCGGTGGTCTCATTCGAAGTGCTATGCCACTCATAAAAAGAGGCGCACTCGCTTTGGGAAAAGGAGCGTTAAAGACAGGTTTGGGTGTGGCCGGTGACGTGTTGTCTGGACAGAGCATTAAATAATCTGCAAAGAGGCGTGCGAAAGAAACCGGAAAGGACATGATCAGTAGAGTGTTGGGAAGCAGTGGACCTCCTGGCATACGCAACGCTCCTATAAAACGCAAGCCGACGAGAACCCTAGCCAGTGTCGCCAAGAGACGCAGACGACAGAAGACGCGTCGAGACGACATATTCGACTAGACATGGCTTTTGTCCACCAGTTGTCGTGTGAGGGAGTCAAAAGCGAATTGGACCTATTTAGTTTACCGACGACACAAACGAGTATCGAACACGCACAGTGGATCGAGCATCGACCTGTCGCCTCGATAGGTTCGGGTGGTCCTATCGAATTCTTATTGCCCGGATCGGGAGACGATTACCTGGACGTGGCCAATACTTACCTGTTGGTGCGAGCACGTGTAGTCAAAGGAAACGGGGACGATATCGCTCAAGCTGCAGCTGTTGGACCAGTAAACAACTGGATGCATTCTCTGTTTAGTCAAGTCGACGTGTCTTTGAACGGTACCCTCGTCACACCTTCAACGAATACCTATCCTTATCGAGCGTACATAGAAACGTTACTGAGTCACGGAGCAGAAGCAAAGAAGAGTCAACTGACTAGTGCCTTGTGGTACAAAGATACGGCTGGACACATGGATGCCACCGACGACGCAAACACGGGGCTGCAAAAAAGAAAGACCTATATTTCCGGTAGTCGAATCGTCGATATGATGGGCCGTCTACACGTCGACCTCTTCTTTCAAGACCGCTATCTATTGAACGGTGTCGACGTGAAAATTCGACTAGTACAGAGCAAGGATGCTTTTGCACTCATGGGTGCTGGTGGTGACAATGCCGATTACAAGGTACGCATAGTCGAAGCAATTTTGTTTGCGCGAAAAGCTAAACTGAATCCTGCCGTACAGATGGGTCACATCAAAGCGCTACAAAAGGGAGCGGCCAAGTATCCGTTGCGAAGAGTCGATTGCAAGGTATTTTCCATACCGCGAGGTGCCATGTCGCACACTCACGAAAACGTTTATTTGGGTGTCTTACCCAAGAGAATAGTCTTGTGTTGTATAGACAACGACGCATACAACGGAACATTCGCCAAGAATCCGTTCCACGTAAAGCACAACAACTTGAACTTTCTTGCATTGTACGTCGACGGGCAACAAGTTCCGGCGAAACCACTCCAACCTAATTTCAACGATGGTTCCTACGTGAGAAGTTACAGTAATCTATTTGCTGGAACGGGAAAGATGTTTCAAGACGAGGGAAACAACATCAGTCGTGACGAGTTTGGCAAAGGATATACCCTGTTTGCGTTTGACATCACACCAGATTGTTGTGACGGTCCCCATTTCAATTTGGTACATAAAGGCAACCTACGAGTCGAGATGCACTTTAATCAACCTCTCGACCAAACGATCAACGTCGTCGTCTACGGAGAATTCGAGACGGTTTTGGAGATTGACCGCAACAGAAACGTCGTCTACGATTACTGATGGATACGGCACAGATAGAAAGACTCCTTGCGGCGGATGCTTACACTAGAACCGTTGTTCGAGGCGTACTACCTAAAGACGGGTTACCCACTACTCCTATGACGACCTATCCGACAGCTTTCGTGTGCAACACTCATTCGAGCAATGAACCGGGTCAACATTGGATCTGCATGTTTATCGCAAAAGACGGACGTGGAGATTACTTCGACTCCTACGGTTTGCCACCTCAACACGACGAATTCGTGGATTTTCTACAGAGCAACTGCGTGACTTGGACTTTCAACAAGAGAACGCTTCAGAGCCCGCTGTCTAACGTGTGTGGACAATACTGTGTCGTGTACTTGCTGCACCGAAGTCGAGGCGTACCTACGAAGACGTTTGTGAACACTTTCGGGAACGATTTAGTGAACAATGACTGTCGTGTTTTCGATTTTGTTAAGAGTGCCAAGTAACGTTTGCATGTAATGTTGGCATGCACATTCTTGTATTACCTTAATTAAGCAATAAAAAAGTCGACACCATATGTGCGTTTGTGAAATGCTTTATTCAGACACCCAAGATACGATTTTTATTTTTTTTTATTTGAATATTTCACATATAATATATCTTGCACACTGTTCCTGTAGATTTCAAATCGGTAATGCTAATAAGGTTCCCAACGTGTGATTTGCAAAGGTGTCGCCGAATGAGCTGCGCGCCGCGACGATGCAGGTCGTCTACGATTCCGACGACGACCACTGTCAAACGGAATGCTGGTTTCCTTTGATATGTCGCCGTCCACTGACGCTGTCTGCATGTAAAGCCAACGATCGAGATTACCCACTAAATCCATTGGCGTGTTGACATCCTTTAGACCACGAGCAAAGGTTTCCCATCCCACCGGTTCAAACGACTTCCGTTTTCTCAACACGTCATTCACAAGGTCCACGATATTACTTCCGGGAACCACCTTGTTTCTGTACATCATCTCGCCACGATCATTCCAACTTACGGCCCCTTTCATTTTATCGAGTAGTCTTCGTGCTTTCTGCTTCATAGTTTTTGGAACGCTGTCGATGATTTCGTTTTCGATGCTCTCCTTTTCGACGACTTCATTTTCGTTAGCAGGTTGTACTTTGTTTTTCTCTTCACTGGGAATTTTTTCGACGACCACACGCACGGGTTCTTGCATACGTTTGTCGGAAAGATCGTTGTATCGACTCAATACCTGGTTATACAACACAACCTTTTCCCTCTCGTATATATCGCTTCGTTCTAATATGTCTAGCATTTCATTGTCGAGTCGTTGCAAAACCCTTTCGATAGGATTAGCCGGAGAAGGACGTTGAGGTTGAATGTTTTCCAAAATACGTGGATCGACCAGCGCCATCTTCTTTGTATACTCCATGGTCACCTGAGATGGAGACTGGAATGTCGAGCTTGTTGCTGGGGCCAGAGACACAGGTGTCATAGTGGGCCCCGAGACAAGTGAATCCAGTGACGTGGTGTTTGTCAATCGTCCACCGTGAATGGAGGCAATGTGCCGTTTCAAGTTCTCCCGACGTGAGAAATGTCTCTTGCAATTTGGGCACTGGAACGGTGATGGTGTGGACTTGTTGGCAGCCAGTAGAACAGTAGATAAGCTCATGATGTAGGTGTTTGTGGTTCAAGTGCAAGCAATGAAATGAATGGCGAGATGAATTGAACGCACTAAAATACGAAAATGTTACCACGGTAACATGTTGAAAAGATAAAATGTTAGAAAAGCGACGAAGGGAGGGCGTGAGTGAGTGAGGGCTTGTGTGATTGAATGAGTGAGTGAGTGAGTGAGTGAACAGATACGCAGGGTGAGTGAGTGAGTGAGTGAGTGAGTGAACAGATACGCAGGGTGAGTGAGTGAGTGAGTGAGTGAGTGAGTGAGTGAGTGAACAGATACGCAGGGTGAGTGAGTGAGCGAGTGAGTGAGTGAGTGAGTGAACAGACACGAAGGATGAGTGAGTGAGTGAGTGAGTGAGTGAGTGAGTGAGTGAGTGAGTGA
>JAHLWY010001028.1:0-32071 GCA_020002185.1 Paraescarpia echinospica
GTTTCTAAATGCTTGTAGTCTGGGTTTCTAAATGCTTGTAGTCTGGGTTTCTAAATGCTTGTGATCTGGTTTTCTAAATGCTTGTGATCTGGGTTTCTAAATGCTTGTAGTCTGGGTCTCTAAATGTTTGTAGTTGAGTTTCTAAATGCTTGTAGTCTGGGTTTCTAAATGCTTGAAATGTTTGTCTGTGTTGGGTTTCTAAATGCTTGTAGTCTGTGTTTCTAAATGCTTTAGTCTGGGTTTCTAAATGCTTGTAGTCTGGGTTTCAAAATGCTTGTAGTCTGGGTCTCTAAATGTTTGTAGTTGGGTTTCTAAATGCTTGTATTCTGTGTTTCTAAATGCTTGTAGTCTGGGTCTCTAAATGTTTGTAGTTGGGTTTCTAAATGCTTGTAGTCTGGGTTTCTAAATGCTTGTAGTCTGGGTTTCTAAATGCTTGTGGTCTGGGTTTCTAAATGCTTGTGGTCTGGGTTTCTAAATGCTTGTGGTCTGGGTTTCTAAATGCTTCTAGTCTGGGTTTCTAAATGCTTGTAGTCTGGGTCTCTAAATGTTTGTAGTTGGGTTTCTAAACACTTGTAGTCTGGGTCTCTAAATGTTTGTTCTTGGGTTTCTAAATGCTTATAGTCTGTGTTTCTAAATGCGTGTAGTCTGGGTTTCTAAATGCTTGTAGTCTGGGTTTCTAAATGCTTGTGATCTGGTTTTCCAAATGCTTGTGATCTGGGTTTGTAAATGCTTGTAGTGTGGGTCTCTAAATGTTTGTAGTTGGGTTTGTAAATGCTTGTAGTCTGGGTCTCTAAATGTTTGTAATTGGGTTTGTAAATGCTTGTAGTCTGGGTCTCTAAATGTTTGTAATTGGGTTTGTAAATGCGTGTAGTCTGAATCTCTAAATGTTTGTAGTTGGGTTTCTAAATGCTTGTAGTCTGGGTTTCTAAATGCTTGTTGTCTGGGTTTCTAAATGCTTGTAGTCTGGGTTTCTAAATACTTGTAGTCTGGGTTTCTAAATGCTTGTGATCTGGTTTTCTAAATATTTGTGATCTGGGTTTCTAAATGCTTGTAGTCTGGGTCTCTAAATGTTTGTAGTTGGGATTCTAAATGCTTGTAGTCTGGGTTTCTAAATGCTTGTAGTCTGGGTTTCTAAATGCTTGTGATCGGGTTTCTAAATTCTTTAGTCTGGTTCTCTAAATGTTTGTATTCTGGGTTTCTAAATGTTTGTAGTCTGGGTTTCTAAATGCTTGTGATCTGGGTTTCTAAATGTTTGTAGTTGGGTTTCTAAATGCTTATAGTCTGGGTTTCTAAATGCGTGTAGTCTGGGTTCCTAAATGCTTGTAGTCTGGGTTTCTAAATGCTTGTGATCTGGTTTTCTAAATGCTTGTGATCTGGGTTTCTAAATGTTTGTAGTCTGGGTCTCTAAATGTATGTAGTTGGGTTTCTAAATGCTTGTAGTCTGGGTTTCTAAATGCTTGTAGTCTGGGTTTCTAAATACTTGTAGTCTGGGTTTCTAAATACTTGTAGTCTGGGTTTCTAAATACTTGTAGTCTGGGTTTCTAAATGCTTGTAGTCTGGGTTTCTAAATGCTTATAGTCTGGGTTTCTAAATGCTTGTAGTTGGGTTTCTAAATGCTTGTAGACTGGGTTTCTAAATGCTTGTAGTCAGGGTTTATAAATGCTTGTGATCTGGGTTTCTAAATGCTTCTAGTCTGGGTCTCTAAATGTTTGTAGTTGGGTTTCTAAATGCTTATACTCTGGGTTTCTAAATGCGAGTAGTCTGGGTTTCTAAATGCTTGTAGTCTGGGTTTCTTAATGCTTGTGATCTGGGTTTCTAAATGCTTGTAGTCTGGGTCTCTAAATGTTTGTAGTTGGGTTTCTAAATACTTGTAGTCTGGGTTTCTAAATGCTTGTAGTCTGGGTTTCTAAATACTTGTAGTCTGGGTTTCTAAATGCTTGTAGTCTGGGTCTCTAAATGTTTGTAGTTGGGTTTCTAAACACTTGTAGTCTGGGTCTCTAAATGTTTGTTCTTGGGTTTCTAAATGCTTATAGTCTGTGTTTCTAAATGCGTGTAGTCTGGGTTTCTAAATGCTTGTAGTCTGGGTTTCTAAATGCTTGTGATCTGGTTTTCTAAATGCTTGTGATCTGGGTTTGTAAATGCTTGTAGTGTGGTTCTCTAAATGTTTGTAGTTGGGTTTGTAAATGCTTGTAGTCTGGGTCTCTAAATGTTTGTAATTGGGTTTGTAAATGCTTGTAGTGTGGGTCTCTAAATGTTTGTAGTTGGGTTTGTAAATGCTTGTAGTCTGGTTCTCTAAATGTTTGTAATTGGGTTTGTAAATGCTTGTAGTCTGGGTCTCTAAATGTTTGTAATTGGGTTTGTAAATGCTTGTAGTCTAAGTCTCTAAATGTTTGTAGTTGGGTCTCTAAATGCTTGTAGTCTGGGTTTCTAAATGCTTGTTGTCTGGGTTTTAAAATGCTTGTAGTCTGGGTTTCTAAATACTTGTAGTCTGGGTTTCTAAATGGTTGTGATCTGGTTTTCTAAATATTTGTGATCTGGGTTTCTAAATGCTTGTAGTCTGGGTCTCTAAATGTTTGTAGTTGGGATTCTAAATGCTTGTAGTCTGGGTTTCTAAATGCTTGTAGTCTGGGTTTCTAAATGCTTGTGATCGGGTTTGTAAATGCTTTAGTCTGGTTCTCTAAATGTTTGTATTCTGGGTTTCTAAATGCTTGTAGTCTGGGTTTCTAAATGCTTGTGATCTGGGTTTCTAAATGATTGTAGTTAGGTTTCTAAATGCTTATTGTCTGGGTTTCTAAATGCGTGTAGTCTGGGTTCCTAAATGCTTGTAGTCTGGGTTTCTAAATGGTTGTGATCTGGTTTTCTAAATGCTTGTGATCTGGGTTTCTAAATGCTTGTAGTCTGGGTCTCTAAATGTATGTACTTGGGTTTCTAAATGTTTGTAGTCTGCGTTTCTAAATGCTTGTAGTCTGGGTTTCTAAATACTTGTAGTCTGGGTTTCTAAATACTTGTAGTCTGGGTTTCTAAATACTTGTAGTCTGGGTTTCTAAATGCTTGTAGTCTGGGTTTCTAAATGCTTATAGTCTGGGTTTCTAAATGCTTGTAGTTGGGTTTCTAAATGCTTGTAGACTGGGTTTCTAAATGCTTGTAGTCAGGGTTTATAAATGCTTGTGATCTGGGTTTCTAAATGCTTCTAGTCTGGGTCTCTAAATGTTTGTAGTTGGGTTTCTAAATGCTTATACTCTGGTTTTCTAAATGCGAGTAGTAAGGGTTTCTAAATGCTTGTAGTCTGGGTTTCTTAATGCTTGTGATCTGGGTTTCTAAATGCTTGTAGTCTGGGTCTCTAAATGTTTGTAGTTGGGTTTCTAAATACTTGTAGTCTGGGTTTCTAAATGCTTGTAGTCTGGGTTTCTAAATACTTGTAGTCTGGGTTTCTAAATGCTTGTAGTCTGGGTCTCTAAATGTTTGTAGTTGGGTTTATAAACACTTGTAGTCTGGGTCTCTAAATGTTTGTTCTTGTTTTTCTAAATGCTTATAGTCTTTTTTCTAAATGCGTGTAGTCTGGGTTTCTAAATGCTTGTAGTCTGGGTTTCTAAATGCTTGTGATCTGGTTTTCTAAATGCTTGTGATCTGGGTTTGTAAATGCTTGTAGTGTGGGTCTCTAAATGTTTGTAGTTGGGTTTGTAAATGCTTGTAGTCTGGGTCTCTAAATGTTTGTAATTGGGTTTGTAAATGCTTGTAGTCTGGGTCTCTAAATGTTTGTAATTGGGTTTGTAAATGCTTGTAGTCTGAGTCTCTAAATGTTTGTAGTTGGGTTTCTAAATGCTTGTAGTCTGGGTTTCTAAATGCTTGTTGTCTGGGTTTCTAAATGCTTGTAGTCTGGGTTTCTAAATACTTGTAGTCTGGGTTTCTAAATGCTTGTGATCTGGTTTTCTAAATATTTGTGATCTGGGTTTCTAAATGCTTGTAGTCTGGGTCTCTAAATGTTTGTAGTTGGGATTCTAAATGCTTGTAGTCTGGGTTTCTAAATGCTTGTAGTCTGGGTTTCTAAATGCTTGTGATCGGGTTTCAAAATGCTTTAGTCTGGGTCTCTAAATGTTTGTATTCTGGGTTTCTAAATGCTTGTAGTCTGGGTTTCTAAACGCTTGTGATCTGGGTTTCTAAATGTTTGTAGTTGGGTTTCTAAATGCTTATAGTCTGGGTTTCTAAATGCGTGTAGTCTGGGTTCCTAAATGCTTGTAGTCTGGGTTTCTAAATGCTTGTGATCTGGTTTTCTAAATGCTTGTGATCTGGGTTTCTAAATGCTTGTAGTCTGGGTCTCTAAATGTATGTAGTTGGGTTTCTAAATGTTTGTAGTCTGGGTTTCTAAATGCTTGTAGTCTGGGTTTCTAAATACTTGTAGTGTGGGTTTCTAAATACTTGTAGTCTGGGTTTCTAAATACTTGTAGTCTGGGTTTCTAAATGCTTGTAGTCTGGGTTTCTAAATGCTTATAGTCTGGGTTTCTAAATGCTTGTAGTTGGGTTTCTAAATGCTTGTAGACTGGGTTTCTAAATGCTTGTAGTCAGGGTTTATAAATGCTTGTGATCTGGGTTTCTAAATGCTTCTAGTCTGGGTCTCTAAATGTTTGTAGTTGGGTTTCTAAATGCTTGTACTCTGGGTTTCTAAATGCGAGTAGTCTGGGTTTCTAAATGCTTGTAGTCTGGGTTTCTTAATGCTTGTGATCTGGGTTTCTAAATGCTTGTAGTCTGGGTCTCTAAATGTTTGTAGTTGGATCTCTAAATACTTGTAGTCTGGGTTTCTAAATGCTTGTAGTCTGGGTTTCTAAATACTTGTAGTCTGGGTTTCTAAATGCTTGTAGTCTGGGTCTCTAAATGTTTGTAGTTGGGTTTCTAAACACTTGTAGTCTGGGTCTCTAAATGTTTGTTCTTGGGTTTCTAAATGCTTATAGTCTGTGTTTCTAAATGCGTGTAGTCTGGGTTTCTAAATGCTTGTAGTCTGGGTTTCTAAATGCTTGTGATCTGGTTTTCTAAATGCTTGTGATCTGGGTTTGTAAATGCTTGTAGTGTGGGTCTCTAAATGTTTGTAGTTGGGTTTGTAAATGCTTGTAGTCTGGGTCTCTAAATGTTTGTAATTGGGTTTGTAAATGCTTGTAGTCTGAGTCTCTAAATGTTTGTAGTTGGGTTTCTAAATGCTTGTAGTCTGGGTTTCTAAATGCTTGTTGTCTGGGTTTCTAAATGCTTGTAGTCTGGGTTTCTAAATACTTGTAGTCTCGGTTTCTAAATGCTTGTGATCTGGTTTTCTAAATGTTTGTGATCTGGGTTTCTAAATGCTTCTAGTTTGGGTCTCTAAATGCTTGTAGTTGGGTTTCTAAATGCTTGTAGTCTGGGTTTCTAAATGCTTGTAGTCTGGGTTTCTAAATGCTTGTGATCGGGTTTCTAAATGCTTTAGTCTGGGTCTCTAAATGTTATTATTCTGGGTTTCTAAATGCTTGTAGTCTGGGTTTCTAAATGGTTGTGATCTGGGTTTCTAAATGTTTGTAGTTGGGTTTCTAAATGCTTATAGTCTGGGTTTCTAAATGCGTGTAGTCTGGGTTCCTAAATGCTTGTAGTCTGGGTTTCTAAATGCTTGTGATCTGGTTTTCTAAATGCTTGTGATCTGGGTTTCTAAATACTTGTAGTCTGGGTTTCTAAATGCTTGTAGTCTGGGTTTCTAAATGCTTATAGTCTGGGTTTCTAAATGCTTGTAGTTGGGTTTCTAAATGCTTGTAGACTGGGTTTCTAAATGCTTGTAGTCAGGGTTTCTAAATGCTTCTAGACTGGGTCTCTAAATGTTTGTAGTTGGGTTTCTAAATGCTTATACTCTGGGTTTCTAAATGCGTGTAGTCTGGGTTTCTAAATGCTTGTAGTCTGGGTTTCTAAATGCTTGTGATCTGGGTTTCTAAATGCTTGTAGTCTGGGTCTCTAAATGTTTTTAGTTGGGTTTCTAAATACTTGTAGTCTGGGTTTCTAAATGCTTGTAGTCTGGGTTTCTAAATACTTGTAGTCTGGGTTTCTAAATACTTGTAGTCTGGGTCTCTAAATGTTTGTATTCTGGGTTTCTAAATGCTTGTAGTCTGGGTTTCTAAATGCTTGTGATCTGTGTTTCTAAATGTTTGTAGTTGGGTTTCTAAATGCTTATAGTCTGGGTTTCTAAATGCGTGTAGTCTGGGTTCCTAAATGCTTGTAGTCTGGGTTTCTAAATGCTTGTGATCTGGTTTTCTAAATGCTTGTACTCTGTGTCTCTAAATGTTTGTAGTCTGGGTTTCTAAATGCATGTAGTCTGGGTTTCTAAATACTTGTAGTTTGGGTTTCTAAATGTTTGTAGTTTGGGTTTCTAAATACTTGTAGTCTGGGTTTCTAAATGCTTGTAGTCTGTGTCTCTAAATGTTTGTAGTTGGGTTTCTAAATGGTTGTAGTTTGGGTTTCTAAATGCTTGTGATCTGGGTTTCTAAATGCTTGTAGTCTGGGTCTCTAAATGCTTGTAGTCTGGGTCTCTAAATGTTTGTAGTTGGGTTTCTAAATGCTTGTAGTCTGGGTCTCTAAATGTTTGTAGCTGGGTTTGTAAATGCTAGTAGTCTGGCTTTCTAAATGCTTGTAGTCTGGCTTTCTAAATGCTTGTAGTCTGGGTTTCTAAATGCTTGTGATCTGCGTTTCTAAATGCTTGTAGTCTGTGTCTCTAAATGTTTGTAGTCTGGGTTTCTAAATGCATGTAGTCTGGGTTTCTAAATACTTGTAGTTTGGGTTTCTAAATGTTTGTAGTTTGGGTTTCTAAATACTTGTAGTCTGGGTTTCTAAATGCTTGTAGTCTGTGTCTCTAAATGTTTGTAGTTGGGTTTCTAAATGGTTGTAGTTTGGGTTTCTAAATGCTTGTGATCTGGGTTTCTAAATGCTTGTAGTCTGGGTTTCTAAATGCTTGTAGTCTGGGTTTCTAAATGCTTATAGTCTGGGTTTCTAAATGCTTGTAGTTGGGTTTCTCAATGCTTGTAGACTGGGTTTCTAAATGCTTGTAGTCAGGGTTTATAAATGCTTGTAGTGTGGGTCTCTAAATGTTTGTAGTTGGGTTTGTAAATGCTTGTAGTCTGGGTCTCTAAATGTTTGTAATTGGGTTTGTAAATGCTTGTAGTCTGAGTCTCTAAATGTTTGTAGTTGGGTTTCTAAATACTTGTAGTCTGGGTTTCTAAATGCTTGTAGTCTGGGTTTCTAAATACTTGTAGTCTGGGTTTCTAAATACTTGTAGTCTGGGTCTCTAAATGTTTGTATTCTGGGTTTCTAAATGCTTGTAGTCTGGGTTTCTAAATGCTTGTGATCTGTGTTTCTAAATGTTTGTAGTTGGGTTTCTAAATGCTTATAGTCTGGGTTTCTAAATGCGTGTAGTCTGGGTTCCTAAATGCTTGTAGTCTGGGTTTCTAAATGCTTGTGATCTGGTTTTCTAAATGCTTGTGATCTGGGTTTCTAAATGCTTGTTGTCTGGGTCTCTAAATGTTTGTAGTTGGGTTTCTAAATGCTTGTAGTCTGGGTTTCTAAATGCTTGTAGTCTGGGTTTTTAAATACTTGTAGTCTGGGTTTCTAAATACTTGTAGTCTGGGTTTCTAAATACTTGTAGTCTGGGTTTCTAAATGCTTGTAGTCTGGGTTTCTAAATGCTTATAGTCTGGGTTTCTAAATGCTTGTAGTTGGGTTTCTAAATGCTTGTAGACTGGGTTTCTAAATGCTTGTAGTCAGGGTTTATAAATACTTGTGATCTGGGTTTCTAAATGCTTCTACTCTGGGTTTCTAAATGCTTGTTGTCTGGGTTTCTAAATGCTTGTAGTCTGGGTTTCTAAATACTTGTAGTCTGGGTTTCTAAATGCTTGTGATCTGGTTTTGTAAATGTTTGTGATCTTGGTTTCTAAATGCTTGTAGTTTGGGTCTCTAAATTTTTGTAGTTGGGTTTCTAAATGCTTGTAGTCTGGGTTTCTAAATGCTTGTAGTCTGGGTTTCTAAATGCTTGTGATCGGGTTTCTAAATGCTTTAGTCTGGGTCTCTAAATGTTTGTATTCTGGGTTTCTAAATGCTTGTAGTCTGGTTTTCTAAATGCTTGTGATCTGGGTTTCTAAATGTTTGTAGTTGGGTTTCTAAATGCTTGTAGTCTGGGTTTCTAAATGCTTGTAGTGTGGGTTTCTAAATACTTGTAGTCTGGGTTTCTAAATACTTGTAGTCTGGGTTTCTAAATACTTGTAGTCTGGGTTTCTAAATGCTTGTAGTCTGGGTTTCTAAATGCTTATAGTCTGGGTTTCTAAATGCTTGTAGTTGGGTTTCTAAATGCTTGTAGACTGGGTTTCTAAATGCTTGTAGTCAGGGTTTATAAATGCTTGTAGTGTGGGTCTCTAAATGTTTGTAGTTGGGTTTGTAAATGCTTGTAGTCTGGGTCTCTAAATGTTTGTAATTGGGTTTGTAAATGCTTGTAGTCTGAGTCTCTAAATGTTTGTAGTTGGGTTTCTAAATGCTTGTAGTCTGGGTTTCTAAATGCTTGTTGTCTGGGTTTCTAAATGCTTGTAGTCTGGGTTTCTAAATACTTGTAGTCTGGGTTTCTAAATGCTTGTGATCTGGTTTTCTAAATGTTTGTGATCTGGGTTTCTAAATGCTTGTAGTTTGGGTCTCTAAATGTTTGTAGTTGGGTTTCTAAATGCTTGTAGTCTGGGTTTCTAAATGCTTGTAGTCTGGGTTTCTAAATGCTTGTGATCGGGTTTCTAAATGTTTTAGTCTGGGTCTCTAAATGTTTGTATTCTGGGTTTCTAAATGCTTGTAGTCTGGGTTTCTAAATGCTTGTGATCTGGGTTTCTAAATGTTTGTAGTTGGGTTTCTAAATGCTTATAGTCTGGGTTTGTAAATGCGTGTAGTCTGGGTTCCTAAATGCTTGTAGTCTGGGTTTCTAAATGCTTGTGATCTGGTTTTCTAAATGCTTGTGATCTGGGTTTCTAAATGCTTGTAGTCAGGGTTTATAAATACTTGTGATCTGGGTTTCTAAATGCTTCTAGTCTGGGTCTCTATATGTTTGTAGTTGGGTTTCTAAATGCTTATAGTCTGGGTTTCTAAATGCGTGTAGTCTGGGTTTCTAAAAGCTTGTAGTCTGGGTTTCTAAATGCTTGTGATCTGGGTTTCTAAATGCTTGTAGTCTGTGTTTCTAAATGCTTGTGGTCTGGGTTTCTAAATGATTGTGGTCTGGGTTTCTAAATGCTTGTGATCTGGGTTTCTAAATGCTTGTGATCTGGGTTTCTAAATGCTTGTAGTCTGGGTCTCTATAAATGTTTGTAGTCTGGGTTTCTAAATGCTTGTAGTCTGGGTTTCTAAATGCTTGTAGTCTGGGTCTCTAAATGTTTGTAGTTGGGTTTCTAAACACTTGTAGTCTGGGTCTCTAAATGTTTGTTCTTGGGTTTCTAAATGCTTATAGCCTGTGTTTCTAAATGCGTGTAGTCTGGGTTTCTAAATGCTTGTAGTCTGGGTTTCTAAATGCTTGTGATCTGGTTTTCTAAATGCTTGTGATCTGGGTTTCTAAATACTTGTAATCTGGGTTTCTAAATACTTGTAGTCTGGGTTTCTAAATACTTGTAGTCTGGGTTTCTAAATGCTTGTAGTCTGGGTTTCTAAATGCTTATAGTATGGGTTTCTAAATGCTTGTAGTTGGGTTTCTAAATGCTTGTAGACTGGGTTTCTAAATGCTTGCAGTCAGGGTTTATAAATGCTTGTGATCTGGGTTTCTAAATGCTTCTAGTCTGGGTCTCTAAATGTTTGTAGTTGGGTTTCTAAATGCTTATACTCTGGGTTTCTAAATGCGTGTAGTCTGGGTTTCTAAATGCTTGTAGTCTGGGTTTCTAAATGCTTGTGATCTGGGTTTCTAAATGCTTGTAGTCTGGGTCTCTAAATGTTTGTAGTTGGGTTTCTAAATACTTGTAGTCTGGGTTTCTAAATGCTTGTAGTCTGGGTTTCTAAATACTTGTAGTCTGGGTTTCTAAATACTTGTAGTCTGGGTCTGTAAAATGTTTGTATTCTGGGTTTCTAAATGCTTGTAGTCTGGGTTTCTAAATGCTTGTGATCTGGGTTTCTAAATGTTTGTAGTTGGGTTTCTAAATGCTTATAGTCTGGGTTTCTAAATGCGTGTAGTCTGGGTTCCTAAATGCTTGTAGTCTGGGTTTCTAAATGCTTGTGATCTGGTTTTCTAAATGCTTGTGATCTGGGTTTCTAAATGCTTGTAGTCTGGGTCTCTAAATGTTTGTAGTTGGGTTTCTAAATGCTTGTAGTCTGGGTTTCTAAATGCTTGTAGTCTGGGTTTTTAAATACTTGTAGTCTGGGTTTTTAAATACTTGTAGTCTGGGTTTCTAAATACTTGTAGTCTGGGTTTCTAAATGCTTGTAGTCTGGGTTTCTAAATGCTTATAGTCTGGGTTTCTAAATGCTTGTAGTTGGGTTTCTAAATGCTTGTAGACTGGGTTTCTAAATGCTTGTAGTCAGGGTTTATAAATACTTGTGATCTGGGTTTCTAAATGCTTCTAGTCTGGGTCTCTATATGTTTGTAGTTGGGTTTCTAAATGCTTATAGTCTGGGTTTCTAAATGCGTGTAGTCTGGGTTTCTAAAAGCTTGTAGTCTGGGTTTCTAAATGCTTGTGATCTGGGTTTCTAAATGCTTGTAGTCTGGGTTTCTAAATGCTTGTGGTCTGGGTTTCTAAATGATTGTGGTCTGGGTTTCTAAATGCTTGTGGTCTGGGTTTCTAAATGATTGTGATCTGGGTTTGTAAATGCTTGTGATCTGGGTTTCTAAATGCTTGTAGTCTGGGTCTCTAAATGTTTGTAGTCTGGGTTTCTAAATGCTTGTAGTCTGGGTTTCTAAATGCTTGTAGTCTGGGTCTCTAAATGTTTGTAGTTGGGTTTCTAAACACTTGTAGTCTGGGTCTCTAAATGTTTGTTCTTGGGTTTCTAAATGCTTATAGTCTGTGTTTCTAAATGCGTGTAGCCTGGGTTTCTAAATGCTTGTAGTCTGGGTTTCTAAATGCTTGTGATCTGGTTTTCTAAATGCTTGTGATCTGGGTTTGTAAATGCTTGTAGTGTGGGTCTCTAAATGTTTGTAGTTGGGTTTGTAAATGCTTGTAGTCTGGGTCTCTAAATGTTTGTAATTGGGTTTGTAAATGCTTGTAGTCTGAGTCTCTAAATGTTTGTAGTTGGGTTTCTAAATGCTTGTAGTCTGGGTTTCTAAATGCTTGTTGTCTGGGTTTCTAAATGTTTGTAGTCTGGGTTTCTAAATACTTGTAGTCTGGGTTTCTAAATGCTTGTGATCTGGTTTTCTAAATGTTTGTGATCTGGGTTTCTAAATGCTTGTAGTCTGGGTCTCTAAATGTTTGTAGTTGGGATTCTAAATGCTTGTAGTCTGGGTTTCTAAATGCTTGTAGTTGGGTTTCTAAACACTTGTAGTCTGGGTCTCTAAATGTTTGTTGTTGGGTTTCTAAACACTTGTAGTCTGGGTTTCTAAATGCTTGAAGTCTGAGTTTCTAAATGCTTATAGTCTGTGTTTCTAAATGCTTGTAGTCTGGGTTTCTAAATGCTTATACTCTGGGTTTCTAAATGCTTGTGATCTGGTTTTCTAAATGCTTGTGATCTGGGTTTCTAAATGCTTGTAGTCTGTGTTTCTAAATGCTTATAGTCTGTGTTTCTAAATGTTTGTAGTTGGGTTTCTAAATGCTTATAGTCTGTGTTTCTAAATGCTTGAAGTCTGGGTTTCTAAATGCTTGTGATCTGGTTTTCTAAATGCTTGTAGTTTGGGTTTGTAAATGCTTGTAGTCTGGGTTTCTAAATACTTGTAGTCTGGGTTTCTAAATACTTGTAGTCTGGGTTTGTAAATGCTTGTAGTCAGGGTTTCTAATTTCTTATGATCTGGGTTTCTAAATGCTTGTAGTCTGGTTCTCTAAATGTTTGTAGTTGGGTTTCTAAATGTTTATAGTCTGGGTTTCTAAATGCTTGTAGTCTGGGTTTCTAAATGCTTGTAGTCTGGGTTTCTAAATGCTTGTAGTCTGGGTCTCTAAATGTTTGTAGTTGGGTTTCTAAATGCTTGTAGTCTGTGTTTCTAAATGCTTTTAGTCTGGGTTTCTAAATGCTTGTAGTCTGGGTTTCAAAATGCTTGTAGTCTGGGTCTCTAAATGTTTGTAGTTGGGTTTCTAAATGCTTGTATTCTGTGTTTCTAAATGCTTCTAGTCTGGGTCTCTAAATGTTTGTAGTTGGGTTTCTAAATGCTTGTAGTCTGGGTTTCTAAATGCTTGTAGTCTGTGTTTCTAAATGCTTGAAGTCTGGGTTTCTAAATGCTTGTGATCTGGTTTTCTAAATGCTTGTGATCTGGGTTTCTAAATGCTTGTAGTCTGTGTTTCTAAATGCTTGTAGTCTGGTTTCTAAATGCTTGTAGTCTGGGTTTCTAAATGCTTGTAGTCTGGGTTTCTAAATGCTTGTAGTCTGGGTTTCTAAATGCTTGTAGTCTGGGTTTCTAAATGCTTGTAGTCTGGGTCTCTAAATGTTTGTAGTTGGGTTTCTAAATGCTTGTAGTCTGGGTTTCTAAATGCTTGTAGTCTGTGTTTCTAAATGCTTGAAGTCTGGGTTTCTAAATGCTTGTGATCTGGTTTTCTAAATGCTTGTGATCTGGGTTTCTAAATGCTTGTAGTCTGGGTCTCTAAATGTTTGTAGTTGGGTTTCTAAATGCTTGTAGTCTGGGTTTCTAAATGCTTGTATTCTGGGTTTCTAAATGCTTGTGGTCTGGGTTTCTAAATGTTTGTGATCGGGTTTCTAAATGCTTTAGTCTGGGTCTCTAAATGTTTGTATTCTGGGTTTCTAAATGCTTGTAGTCTGGGTTTCTAAATGCTTGTGATCTGGGTTTCTAAATGTTTGTAGTTGGGTTTCTAAATGCTTATAGTCTGGGTTTCTAAATGCGTGTAGTCTGGGTTCCTAAATGCTTGTAGTCTGGGTTTCTAAATGCTTGTGATCTGGTTTTCTAAATGCTTGTGATCTGGGTTTCTAAATGCTTGTAGTCTGGATTTCTAAATGCTTGTAGTCTGGGTTTCTAAATGCTTATAGTCTGGGTTTCTAAATGCTTGTAGTTGGGTTTCTAAATGCTTGTAGACTGGGTTTCTAAATGCTTGTAGTCAGGGTTTATAAATGCTTGTGATCTGGGTTTCTAAATGCTTCTAGTCTGGGTCTCTAAATGTTTGTAGTTGTGTTTCTAAATGCTTATACTCTGGGTTTCTAAATGCGTGTAGTCTCGGTTTCTAAATGCTTGTAGTCTGGGTTTCTAAATGCTTGTGATCTGGGTTTCTAAATGCTTGTAGTCTGGGTCTCTAAATGTTTGTAGTTGGGTTTCTAAATACTTGTAGTCTGGGTTTCTAAATGCTTGTAGTCTGGGTTTCTAAATACTTGTAGTCTGGGTTTCTAAATACTTGTAGTCTGGGTCTGTAAAATGTTTGTATTCTGGGTTTCTAAATGCTTGTAGTCTGGGTTTCTAAATGCTTGTGATCTGGGTTTCTATATGTTTGTAGTTGGGTTTCTAAATGCTTATAGTCTGGGTTTCTAAATGCGTGTAGTCTGAGTTCTTAAATGCTTGTAGTCTGGGTTTCTAAATGCTTGTGATCTGGTTTTCTAAATGCTTGTGATCTGGGTTTCTAAATGCTTGTAGTCTGGGTCTCTAAATGTTTGTAGTTGGGTTTCTAAATGCTTGTAGTCTGGGTTTCTAAATGCTTGTAGTCTGGGTTTTTAAAAACTTGTAGTCTGGGTTTCTAAATACTTGTAGTCTGGGTTTCTAAATACTTGTAGTCTGGGTTTCTAAATGCTTGTAGTCTGGGTTTCTAAAGGCTTATAGTCTGGGTTTCTAAATGCTTGTAGACTGGGTTTCTAAATGCTTGTAGACTGGGTTTCTAAATGCTTGTAGTCAGGGTTTATAAATGCTTGTGATCTGGGTTTCTAAATGCTTCTAGTGTGGGTCTCTAAATGTTTGTAGTTGGGTTTCTAAATACTTGTAGTCTGGGTTTCTAAATGCTTGTAGTCTGGGTTTCTAAATACTTGTAGTCTGGGTTTCTAAATACTTGTAGTCTGGGTTTCTAAATACTTATAGTCTGGGTTTCTAAATACTTGTAGTCTCGGTTTCTAAGTGCTTGTAGTCTGGGTTTCTAAATGCTTGTAGTCTGGGTTTTTAAATACTAGTAGTCTGGGTTTCTAAATACTTGTAGTCTGAGTTTCTAAATGCTTATAGTCTGGGTTTCTAAATGCTTGTAGTCTGAGTTTCTAAATGCTTGTAGTCTGGGTTTCTAAATGTGTGTAGACTGGGTTTCTAAATGCTTGTAGTCTGGTTTTCTAAATGCTTGTAGTTTGGGTTTCTAAATACATGTAGTCTGGTTTTTTAAATACTTGTAGTTTGGGTTTGTAAATGCTTGTAGTCTGGGTTTGTAAATGCTGGTAGTCTGTGTTTCTAAATGCTTGTAGTCTGGGTTTGTAAATGCTTGTAGTTTGGGTTTGTAAATGCTTGTAGTCTGGGTTTCTAAATACTTGTAGTCTGGGTTTCTAAATACTTGTAGTCTGGGTTTGTAAATGCTTGTAGTCAGGGTTTCTAATTTCTTATGATCTGGGTTTCTAAATGCTTGTAGTCTGGTTCTCTAAATGTTTGTAGTTGGGTTTCTAAATGTTTATAGTCTGGGTTTCTAAATGCTTGTAGTCTGGGTTTCTAAATGCTTGTAGTCTGGGTTTCTAAATGCTTGTAGTCTGGGTCTCTAAATGTTTGTAGTTGGGTTTCTAAATGCTTGTAGTCTGTGTTTCTAAATGCTTTTAGTCTGGGTTTCTAAATGCTTGTAGTCTGGGTTTCAAAATGCTTGTAGTGTGGGTCTCTAAATGTTTGTAGTTGGGTTTCTAAATGCTTGTATTCTGTGTTTCTAAATGCTTCTAGTCTGGGTCTCTAAATGTTTGTAGTTGGGTTTCTAAATGCTTGTAGTCTGGGTTTCTAAATGCTTGTAGTCTTTGTTTCTAAATGCTTGAAGTCTGGGTTTCTAAATGCTTGTGATCTGGTTTTCTAAATGCTTGTGATCTGGGTTTCTAAATGCTTGTAGTCTGTGTTTCTAAATGCTTGTAGTCTGGGTTTCTAAATGCTTGTAGTCTGGGTTTCTAAATGCTTGTATTCTGGGTTTCTAAATGCTTGTGGTCTGGGTTTCTAAATGCTTGTGATCTGGGTTTCTAAATGCTTGTGATCTGGGTTTCTAAATGCTTGTAGTCTGGGTCTCTAAATGTTTGTAGTCTGGGTTTCTAAATGCTTGTAGTCTGGGTTTCTAAATGCTTGTAGTCTGGGTCTCTAAATGTTTGTAGTTGGGTTTCTAAACACTTGTAGTCTGGGTCTCTAAATGTTTGTTGTTGGGTTTCTAAACACTTGTAGTCTGGGTTTCTAAATGCTTGAAGTCTGAGTTTCTAAATGCTTATAGTCTGTGTTTCTAAATGCTTGTAGTCTGGGTTTCTAAATGCTTATACTCTGGGTTTCTAAATGCTTGTGATCTGGTTTTCTAAATGCTTGTGATCTGGGTTTCTAAATGCTTGTAGTCTGTGTTTCTAAATGCTTATAGTCTGTGTTTCTAAATGTTTGTAGTTGGGTTTCTAAATGCTTATAGTCTGTGTTTCTAAATGCTTGAAGTCTGGGTTTCTAAATGCTTGTGATCTGGTTTTCTAAATGCTTGTAGTTTGGGTTTGTAAATGCTTGTAGTCTGGGTTTCTAAATACTTGTAGTCTGGGTTTCTAAATACTTGTAGTCTGGGTTTGTAAATGCTTGTAGTCAGGGTTTCTAATTTCTTATGATCTGGGTTTCTAAATGCTTGTAGTCTGGTTCTCTAAATGTTTGTAGTTGGGTTTCTAAATGTTTATAGTCTGGGTTTCTAAATGCTTGTAGTCTGGGTTTCTAAATGCTTGTAGTCTGGGTTTCTAAATGCTTGTAGTCTGGGTCTCTAAATGTTTGTAGTTGGGTTTCTAAATGCTTGTAGTCTGTGTTTCTAAATGCTTTTAGTCTGGGTTTCTAAATGCTTGTAGTCTGGGTTTCAAAATGCTTGTAGTCTGGGTCTCTAAATGTTTGTAGTTGGGTTTCTAAATGCTTGTATTCTGTGTTTCTAAATGCTTCTAGTCTGGGTCTCTAAATGTTTGTAGTTGGGTTTCTAAATGCTTGTAGTCTGGGTTTCTAAATGCTTGTAGTCTGTGTTTCTAAATGCTTGAAGTCTGGGTTTCTAAATGCTTGTGATCTGGTTTTCTAAATGCTTGTGATCTGGGTTTCTAAATGCTTGTAGTCTGTGTTTCTAAATGCTTGTAGTCTGGGTTTCTAAATGCTTGTAGTCTGGGTTTCTAAATGCTTGTAGTCTGGGTTTCTAAATGCTTGTAGTCTGGGTTTCTAAATGCTTGTAGTCTGGGTCTCTAAATGTTTGTAGTTGGGTTTCTAAATGCTTGTAGTCTGGGTTTCTAAATGCTTGTAGTCTGTGTTTCTAAATGCTTGAAGTCTGGGTTTCTAAATGCGTGTGATCTGGTTTTCTAAATGCTTGTGATCTGGGTTTCTAAATGCTTGTAGTCTGGGTCTCTAAATGTTTGTAGTTGGGTTTCTAAATGCTTGTAGTCTGGGTTTCTAAATGCTTGTATTCTGGGTTTCTAAATGCTTGTGGTCTGGGTTTCTAAATGCTTGTGGTCTGGGTTTCTAAATGCTTGTGGTCTGGGTTTCTAAATGCTTGTGGTCTGGGTTTCTAAATGCTTGTGATCTGGGTTTCTAAATGCTTGTAGTCTGGGTCTCTAAATGTTTGTAGTCTGGGTTTCTAAATGCTTGTAGTCTGGGTTTCTAAATGCTTGTAGTCTGGGTCTCTAAATGTTTGTAGTTGGGTTTCTAAACACTTGTAGTCTGGGTCTCTAAATGTTTGTTGTTGGGTTTCTAAATACTTGTAGTCTGGGTTTCTAAATGCTTGAAGTCTGAGTTTCTAAATGCTTGTAGTCTGGGTTTCTAAATGTGTGTAGATTGGGTTTCTAAATGCTTGTAGTCTGGTTTTCTAAATGCTTGTAGTTTGGGTTTCTAAATACATGTAGTCTGGTTTTTTAAATACTTGTAGTTTGGTTTTGTAAATGCTTGTAGTCTGGGTTTGTAAATGCTGGTAGTCTGTGTTTCTAAATGCTTGTAGTCTGGGTTTGTAAATGCTTGTAGTTTGGGTTTGTAAATGCTTGTAGTCTGGGTTTCTAAATACTTGTAGTCTGGGTTTCTAAATACTTGTAGTCTGGGTTTGTAAATGCTTGTAGTCAGGGTTTCTAATTTCTTATGATCTGGGTTTCTATATGCTTGTAGTCTGGTTCTCTAAATGTTTGTAGTTGGGTTTCTAAATGTTTATAGTCTGGGTTTCTAAATGCTTGTAGTCTGGGTTTCTAAATGCTTGTAGTCTGGGTTTCTAAATGCTTGTAGTCTGGGTCTCTAAATGTTTGTAGTTGGGTTTCTAAATGCTTGTAGTCTGTGTTTCTAAATGCTTTTAGTCTGGGTTTCTAAATGCTTGTAGTCTGGGTTTCAAAATGCTTGTAGTCTGGGTCTCTAAATGTTTGTAGTTGGGTTTCTAAATGCTTGTATTCTGTGTTTCTAAATGCTTGTAGTCTGGGTCTCTAAATGTTTGTAGTTGGGTTTCTAAATGCTTGTAGTCTGGGTTTCTAAATGCTTGTAGTCTGTGTTTCTAAATGCTTGAAGTCTGGGTTTCTAAATGCTTGTGATCTGGTTTTCTAAATGCTTGTGATCTGGGTTTCTAAATGCTTGTAGTCTGTGTTTCTAAATGCTTGTAGTCTGGGTTTCTAAATGCTTGTAGTCTGGGTTTCTAAATGCTTGTAGTCTGGGTTTCTAAATGCTTGTAGTCTGGGTTTCTAAATGCTTGTAGTCTGGGTCTCTAAATGTTTGTAGTTGGGTTTCTAAATGCTTGTAGTCTGGGTTTCTAAATGCTTGTATTCTGGGTTTCTAAATGCTTGTGGTCTGGGTTTCTAAATGCTTGTGATCTGGGTTTCTAAATGCTTGTGATCTGGGTTTCTAAATGCTTGTAGTCTGGGTCTCTAAATGTTTGTAGTCTGGGTTTCTAAATGCTTGTAGTCTGGGTTTCTAAATGCTTGTAGTCTGAGTCTCTAAATGTTTGTAGTTGGGTTTCTAAACACTTGTAGTCTGGGTCTCTAAATGTTTGTTGTTGGGTTTCTAAATACTTGTAGTCTGGGTTTCTAAATGCTTGAAGTCTGAGTTTCTAAATGCTTATAGTCTGTGTTTCTAAATGCTTGTAGTCTGGGTTTCTAAATGCTTATACTCTGGGTTTCTAAATGCTTGTGATCTGGTTTTCTAAATGTTTGTGATCTGGGTTTCTAAATGCTTGTAGTCTGTGTTTCTAAATGCTTATAGTCTGTGTTTCTAAATGTTTGTAGTTGGGTTTCTAAATGCTTATAGTCTGTGTTTCTAAATGCTTGAAGTCTGGGTTTCTAAATGCTTGTGATCTGGTTTTCTAAATGCTTGTGATCTGGGTTTCTAAATGCTTGTAGTCTGTGTTTTTAAATGCTTGTAGTCTGTGTTTCTAAATGCTTGTAGTCTGGGTTTCTAAATGCTTGTAGTCTGGGTTTCTAAATGCTTGTAGTCTGGGTCTCTAAATGTTTGTAGTTGGGTTTCTAAATGCTTGTAGTCTGGGTTTCTAAATGCTTGTAGTCTGGGTTTCTAAATGCTTGAAGTCTGGGTTTCTAAATGCTTGTGATCTGGTTTTCTAAATGCTTGTGATCTGGGTTTCTAAATGCTTGTAGTCTGGGTCTCTAAATGTTTGTAGTTGGGTTTATAAATGCTTGTAGTCTGGGTTTCTAAATGCTTGTAGTCTGGGTTTCTAAATGCTTGTGGTCTGGGTTTCTAAATGCTTGTGGTCTGGGTTTCTAAATGCTTGTTGTCTGGGTTTCTAAATGCTTGTGGTCTGGGTTTCTAAATGCTTGTGATCTGGGTTTCTAAATGCTTGTGATCTGGGTTTCTAAATGCTTGTAGTCTGGGTCTCTAAATGTTTGTAGTCTGGGTTTCTAAATGCTTGTAGTCTGGTTCTCTAAATGTTTGTAGTTGGGTTTCTAAATGTTTATAGTCTGGGTTTCTAAATGCTTGTAGTCTGGGTTTCTAAATGCTTGTAGTCTGGGTTTCTAAATGCTTGTAGTCTGGTTCTCTAAATGTTTGTAGTTGGGTTTCTAAATGCTTGTAGTCTGTGTTTCTAAATGCTTTTAGTCTGGGTTTCTAAATGCTTGTAGTCTGGGTTTCAAAATGCTTGTAGTCTGGGTCTCTAAATGTTTGTAGTTGGGTTTCTAAATGCTTGTATTCTGTGTTTCTAAATGCTTCTAGTCTGGGTCTCTAAATGTTTGTAGTTGGGTTTCTAAATGCTTGTAGTCTGGGTTTCTAAATGCTTGTAGTCTGTGTTTCTAAATGCTTGAAGTCTGGGTTTCTAAATGCTTGTGATCTGGTTTTCTAAATGCTTGTGGTCTGGGTTTTTAAATGCTTGAAGTCTGGGTTTCTAAATGCTTGTGATCTGGTTTTCTAAATGCTTGTGATCTGGGTTTCTAAATGCTTGTAGTCTGTGTTTCTAAATGCTTGTAGTCTGTGTTTCTAAATGCTTGTAGTCTGGGTTTCTAAATGCTTGTAGTCTGGGTTTCTAAATGCTTGTAGTCTGGGTTTCTAAATGCTTGTAGTCTGGGTTTCTAAATGCTTGTAGTCTGGGTCTCTAAATGTTTGTAGTTGGGTTTCTAAATGCTTGTAGTCTGGGTTTCTAAATGCTTGTAGTCTGTGTTTCTAAATGCTTGAAGTCTGGGTTTCTAAATGCTTGTGATCTGGTTTTCTAAATGCTTGTGATCTGGGTTTCTAAATGCTTGTAGTCTGGGTCTCTAAATGTTTGTAGTTGGGTTTCTAAATGCTTGTAGTCTGGGTTTCTAAATGCTTGTAGTCTGGGTCTCTCTATCTTTTCTAAATGCTTGTAGGTCTGTTTGTAGTTTTTCTAAATGCTTGTAGTCTGGGTTTCTAAATGCTTGTAGTCTGGGTTTCTAAATGCTTGTGGTCTGGGTTTCTAAATGCTTGTGGTCTGGGTTTCTAAATGCTTGTGGTCTGGGTTTCTAAATGCTTGTGGTCTGGGTTTCTAAATGCTTGTGATCTGGGTTTCTAAATGCTTGTAGTCTGGGTCTCTAAATGTTTGTAGTCTGGGTTTCTAAATGCTTGAAGTCTGAGTTTCTAAATGCTTGTAGTCTGGGTTTCTAAATGTGTGTAGATTGGGTTTCTAAATGCTTGTAGTCTGGTTTTCTAAATGCTTGTAGTTTGGGTTTCTAAATACATGTAGTGTGGTTTTTTAAATACTTGTAGTTTGGTTTTGTAAATGCTTGTAGTCTGGGTTTGTAAATGCTGGTAGTCTGTGTTTCTAAATGCTTGTAGTCTGGGTTTGTAAATGCTTGTAGTTTGGGTTTGTAAATGCTTGTAGTCTGGGTTTCTAAATACTTGTAGTCTGGGTTTCTAAATACTTGTAGTCTGGGTTTGTAAATGCTTGTAGTCAGGGTTTCTAATTTCTTATGATCTGGGTTTCTATATGCTTGTAGTCTGGTTCTCTAAATGTTTGTAGTTGGGTTTCTAAATGTTTATAGTCTGGGTTTCTAAATGCTTGTAGTCTGGGTTTCTAAATGCTTGTAGTCTGGGTTTCTAAATGCTTGTAGTCTGGGTCTCTAAATGTTTGTAGTTGGGTTTCTAAATGCTTGTAGTCTGTGTTTCTAAATGCTTTTAGTCTGGGTTTCTAAATGCTTGTAGTCTGGGTTTCAAAATGCTTGTAGTCTGGGTCTCTAAATGTTTGTAGTTGGGTTTCTAAATGCTTGTATTCTGTGTTTCTAAATGCTTCTAGTCTGGGTCTCTAAATGTTTGTAGTTGGGTTTCTAAATGCTTGTAGTCTGGGTTTCTAAATGCTTGTAGTCTGTGTTTCTAAATGCTTGAAGTCTGGGTTTCTAAATGCTTGTGATCTGGTTTTCTAAATGCTTGTGATCTGGGTTTCTAAATGCTTGTAGTCTGTGTTTCTAAATGCTTGTAGTCTGGGTTTCTAAATGCTTGTAGTCTGGGTTTCTAAATGCTTGTAGTCTGGTTTCTAAATGCTTGTAGTCTGGGTTTCTAAATGCTTGTAGTCTGGGTCTCTAAATGTTTGTAGTTGGGTTTCTAAATGCTTGTAGTCTGGGTTTCTAAATGCTTGTAGTCTGTGTTTCTAAATGCTTGAAGTCTGGGTTTCTAAATGCTTGTGATCTGGTTTTCTAAATGCTTGTGATCTGGGTTTCTAAATGCTTGTAGTCTGGGTCTCTAAATGTTTGTAGTTGGGTTTCTAAATGCTTGTAGTCTGGGTTTCTAAATGCTTGTATTCTGGGTTTCTAAATGCTTGTGGTCTGGGTTTCTAAATGCTTGTGATCTGGGTTTCTAAATGCTTGTGATCTGGGTTTCTAAATGCTTGTAGTCTGGGTCTCTAAATGTTTGTAGTCTGGGTTTCTAAATGCTTGTAGTCTGGGTTTCTAAATGCTTGTAGTCTGAGTCTCTAAATGTTTGTAGTTGGGTTTCTAAACACTTGTAGTCTGGGTCTCTAAATGTTTGTTGTTGGGTTTCTAAATACTTGTAGTCTGGGTTTCTAAATGCTTGAAGTCTGAGTTTCTAAATGCTTATAGTCTGTGTTTCTAAATGCTTGTAGTCTGGGTTTCTAAATGCTTATACTCTGGGTTTCTAAATGCTTGTGATCTGGTTTTCTAAATGTTTGTGATCTGGGTTTCTAAATGCTTGTAGTCTGTGTTTCTAAATGCTTATAGTCTGTGTTTCTAAATGTTTGTAGTTGGGTTTCTAAATGCTTATAGTCTGTGTTTCTAAATGCTTGAAGTCTGGGTTTCTAAATGCTTGTGATCTGGTTTTCTAAATGCTTGTGATCTGGGTTTCTAAATGCTTGTAGTCTGTGTTTTTAAATGCTTGTAGTCTGTGTTTCTAAATGCTTGTAGTCTGGGTTTCTAAATGCTTGTAGTCTGGGTTTCTAAATGCTTGTAGTCTGGGTCTCTAAATGTTTGTAGTTGGGTTTCTAAATGCTTGTAGTCTGGGTTTCTAAATGCTTGTAGTCTGGGTTTCTAAATGCTTGAAGTCTGGGTTTCTAAATGCTTGTGATCTGGTTTTCTAAATGCTTGTGATCTGGGTTTCTAAATGCTTGTAGTCTGGGTCTCTAAATGTTTGTAGTTGGGTTTATAAATGCTTGTAGTCTGGGTTTCTAAATGCTTGTAGTCTGGGTTTCTAAATGCTTGTGGTCTGGGTTTCTAAATGCTTGTGGTCTGGGTTTCTAAATGCTTGTTGTCTGGGTTTCTAAATGCTTGTGGTCTGGGTTTCTAAATGCTTGTGATCTGGGTTTCTAAATGCTTGTGATCTGGGTTTCTAAATGCTTGTAGTCTGGGTCTCTAAATGTTTGTAGTCTGGGTTTCTAAATGCTTGTAGTCTGGTTCTCTAAATGTTTGTAGTTGGGTTTCTAAATGTTTATAGTCTGGGTTTCTAAATGCTTGTAGTCTGGGTTTCTAAATGCTTGTAGTCTGGGTTTCTAAATGCTTGTAGTCTGGGTCTCTAAATGTTTGTAGTTGGGTTTCTAAATGCTTGTAGTCTGTGTTTCTAAATGCTTTTAGTCTGGGTTTCTAAATGCTTGTAGTCTGGGTTTCAAAATGCTTGTAGTCTGGGTCTCTAAATGTTTGTAGTTGGGTTTCTAAATGCTTGTATTCTGTGTTTCTAAATGCTTCTAGTCTGGGTCTCTAAATGTTTGTAGTTGGGTTTCTAAATGCTTGTAGTCTGGGTTTCTAAATGCTTGTAGTCTGTGTTTCTAAATGCTTGAAGTCTGGGTTTCTAAATGCTTGTGATCTGGTTTTCTAAATGCTTGTGATCTGGGTTTCTAAATGCTTGTAGTCTGTGTTTCTAAATGCTTGTAGTCTGGGTTTCTAAATGCTTGTAGTCTGGGTTTCTAAATGCTTGTAGTCTAGGTTTCTAAATGCTTGTAGTCTGGGTTTCTAAATGCTTGTAGTCTGGGTCTCTAAATGTTTGTAGTTGGGTTTCTAAATGCTTGTAGTCTGGGTTTCTAAATGCTTGTAGTCTGTGTTTCTAAATGCTTGAAGTCTGGGTTTCTAAATGCTTGTGATCTGGTTTTCTAAATGCTTGTGATCTGGGTTTCTAAATGCTTGTAGTCTGGGTCTCTAAATGTTTGTAGTTGGGTTTCTAAATGCTTGTAGTCTGGGTTTCTAAATGCTTGTAGTCTGGGTTTCTAAATGCTTGTGGTCTGGGTTTCTAAATGCTTGTGGTCTGGGTTTCTAAATGCTTGTGGTCTGGGTTTCTAAATGCTTGTGGTCTGGGTTTCTAAATGCTTGTGATCTGGGTTTCTAAATGCTTGTAGTCTGGGTCTCTAAATGTTTGTAGTCTGGGTTTCTAAATGCTTGTAGTCTGGGTTTCTAAATGCTTGTAGTCTGGGTCTCTAAATGTTTGTAGTTGGGTTTCTAAACACTTGTAGTCTGGGTCTCTAAATGTTTGTTGTTGGGTTTCTAAATACTTGTAGTCTGGGTTTCTAAATGCTTGAAGTCTGAGTTTCTAAATGCTTGTAGTCTGGGTTTCTAAATGTGTGTAGATTGGGTTTCTAAATGCTTGTAGTCTGGTTTTCTAAATGCTTGTAGTTTGGGTTTCTAAATACATGTAGTCTGGTTTTTTAAATACTTGTAGTTTGGTTTTGTAAATGCTTGTAGTCTGGGTTTGTAAATGCTGGTAGTCTGTGTTTCTAAATGCTTGTAGTCTGGGTTTGTAAATGCTTGTAGTTTGGGTTTGTAAATGCTTGTAGTCTGGGTTTCTAAATACTTGTAGTCTGGGTTTCTAAATACTTGTAGTCTGGGTTTGTAAATGCTTGTAGTCAGGGTTTCTAATTTCTTATGATCTGGGTTTCTATATGCTTGTAGTCTGGTTCTCTAAATGTTTGTAGTTGGGTTTCTAAATGTTTATAGTCTGGGTTTCTAAATGCTTGTAGTCTGGGTTTCTAAATGCTTGTAGTCTGGGTTTCTAAATGCTTGTAGTCTGGGTCTCTAAATGTTTGTAGTTGGGTTTCTAAATGCTTGTAGTCTGTGTTTCTAAATGCTTTTAGTCTGGGTTTCTAAATGCTTGTAGTCTGGGTTTCAAAATGCTTGTAGTGTGGGTCTCTAAATGTTTGTAGTTGGGTTTCTAAATGCTTGTATTCTGTGTTTCTAAATGCTTCTAGTCTGGGTCTCTAAATGTTTGTAGTTGGGTTTCTAAATGCTTGTAGTCTGGGTTTCTAAATGCTTGTAGTCTTTGTTTCTAAATGCTTGAAGTCTGGGTTTCTAAATGCTTGTGATCTGGTTTTCTAAATGCTTGTGATCTGGGTTTCTAAATGCTTGTAGTCTGTGTTTCTAAATGCTTGTAGTCTGGGTTTCTAAATGCTTGTAGTCTGGGTTTCTAAATGCTTGTAGTCTGGGTTTCTAAATGCTTGTAGTCTGGGTTTCTAAATGCTTGTAGTCTGGGTCTCTAAATGTTTGTAGTTGGGTTTCTAAATGCTTGTAGTCTGGGTTTCTAAATGCTTGTATTCTGGGTTTCTAAATGCTTGTGGTCTGGGTTTCTAAATGCTTGTGATCTGGGTTTCTAAATGCTTGTGATCTGGGTTTCTAAATGCTTGTAGTCTGGGTCTCTAAATGTTTGTAGTCTGGGTTTCTAAATGCTTGTAGTCTGGGTTTCTAAATGCTTGTAGTCTGAGTCTCTAAATGTTTGTAGTTGGGTTTCTAAACACTTGTAGTCTGGGTCTCTAAATGTTTGTTGTTGGGTTTCTAAATACTTGTAGTCTGGGTTTCTAAATGCTTGAAGTCTGAGTTTCTAAATGCTTATAGTCTGTGTTTCTAAATGCTTGTAGTCTGGGTTTCTAAATGCTTATACTCTGGGTTTCTAAATGCTTGTGATCTGGTTTTCTAAATGTTTGTGATCTGGGTTTCTAAATGCTTGTAGTCTGTGTTTCTAAATGCTTATAGTCTGTGTTTCTAAATGTTTGTAGTTGGGTTTCTAAATGCTTGTAGTCTGGGTTTCTAAATGCTTGTGATCTGGTTTTCTAAATGCTTGTGATCTGGGTTTCTAAATGCTTGTAGTCTGGGTCTCTAAATGTTTGTAGTTGGGTTTCTAAATGCTTGTAGTCTGGGTTTCTAAATGCTTGTAGTCTGGGTTTTTAAATACTTGTAGTCTGGGTTTTTAAATACTTGTAGTCTGGGTTTCTAAATACTTGTAGTCTGGGTTTCTAAATGCTTGTAGTCTGGGTTTCTAAATGCTTATAGTCTGGGTTTCTAAATGCTTGTAGTTGGGTTTCTAAATGCTTGTAGACTGGGTTTCTAAATGCTTGTAGTCAGGGTTTATAAATACTTGTGATCTGGGTTTCTAAATGCTTCTAGTCTGGGTCTCTATATGTTTGTAGTTGGGTTTCTAAATGCTTATAGTCTGGGTTTCTAAATGCGTGTAGTCTGGGTTTCTAAAAGCTTGTAGTCTGGGTTTCTAAATGCTTGTGATCTGGGTTTCTAAATGCTTGTAGTCTGGGTTTCTAAATGCTTGTGGTCTGGGTTTCTAAATGATTGTGGTCTGGGTTTCTAAATGCTTGTGGTCTGGGTTTCTAAATGATTGTGATCTGGGTTTGTAAATGCTTGTGATCTGGGTTTCTAAATGCTTGTAGTCTGGGTCTCTAAATGTTTGTAGTCTGGGTTTCTAAATGCTTGTAGTCTGGGTTTCTAAATGCTTGTAGTCTGGGTCTCTAAATGTTTGTAGTTGGGTTTCTAAACACTTGTAGTCTGGGTCTCTAAATGTTTGTTCTTGGGTTTCTAAATGCTTATAGTCTGTGTTTCTAAATGCGTGTAGCCTGGGTTTCTAAATGCTTGTAGTCTGGGTTTCTAAATGCTTGTGATCTGGTTTTCTAAATGCTTGTGATCTGGGTTTGTAAATGCTTGTAGTGTGGGTCTCTAAATGTTTGTAGTTGGGTTTGTAAATGCTTGTAGTCTGGGTCTCTAAATGTTTGTAATTGGGTTTGTAAATGCTTGTAGTCTGAGTCTCTAAATGTTTGTAGTTGGGTTTCTAAATGCTTGTAGTCTGGGTTTCTAAATGCTTGTTGTCTGGGTTTCTAAATGTTTGTAGTCTGGGTTTCTAAATACTTGTAGTCTGGGTTTCTAAATGCTTGTGATCTGGTTTTCTAAATGTTTGTGATCTGGGTTTCTAAATGCTTGTAGTCTGGGTCTCTAAATGTTTGTAGTTGGGATTCTAAATGCTTGTAGTCTGGGTTTCTAAATGCTTGTAGTTGGGTTTCTAAACACTTGTAGTCTGGGTCTCTAAATGTTTGTTGTTGGGTTTCTAAACACTTGTAGTCTGGGTTTCTAAATGCTTGAAGTCTGAGTTTCTAAATGCTTATAGTCTGTGTTTCTAAATGCTTGTAGTCTGGGTTTCTAAATGCTTATACTCTGGGTTTCTAAATGCTTGTGATCTGGTTTTCTAAATGCTTGTGATCTGGGTTTCTAAATGCTTGTAGTCTGTGTTTCTAAATGCTTATAGTCTGTGTTTCTAAATGTTTGTAGTTGGGTTTCTAAATGCTTATAGTCTGTGTTTCTAAATGCTTGAAGTCTGGGTTTCTAAATGCTTGTGATCTGGTTTTCTAAATGCTTGTAGTTTGGGTTTGTAAATGCTTGTAGTCTGGGTTTCTAAATACTTGTAGTCTGGGTTTCTAAATACTTGTAGTCTGGGTTTGTAAATGCTTGTAGTCAGGGTTTCTAATTTCTTATGATCTGGGTTTCTAAATGCTTGTAGTCTGGTTCTCTAAATGTTTGTAGTTGGGTTTCTAAATGTTTATAGTCTGGGTTTCTAAATGCTTGTAGTCTGGGTTTCTAAATGCTTGTAGTCTGGGTTTCTAAATGCTTGTAGTCTGGGTCTCTAAATGTTTGTAGTTGGGTTTCTAAATGCTTGTAGTCTGTGTTTCTAAATGCTTTTAGTCTGGGTTTCTAAATGCTTGTAGTCTGGGTTTCAAAATGCTTGTAGTCTGGGTCTCTAAATGTTTGTAGTTGGGTTTCTAAATGCTTGTATTCTGTGTTTCTAAATGCTTCTAGTCTGGGTCTCTAAATGTTTGTAGTTGGGTTTCTAAATGCTTGTAGTCTGGGTTTCTAAATGCTTGTAGTCTGTGTTTCTAAATGCTTGAAGTCTGGGTTTCTAAATGCTTGTGATCTGGTTTTCTAAATGCTTGTGATCTGGGTTTCTAAATGCTTGTAGTCTGTGTTTCTAAATGCTTGTAGTCTGGGTTTCTAAATGCTTGTAGTCTGGGTTTCTAAATGCTTGTAGTCTAGGTTTCTAAATGCTTGTAGTCTGGGTTTCTAAATGCTTGTAGTCTGGGTCTCTAAATGTTTGTAGTTGGGTTTCTAAATGCTTGTAGTCTGGGTTTCTAAATGCTTGTAGTCTGTGTTTCTAAATGCTTGAAGTCTGGGTTTCTAAATGCTTGTGATCTGGTTTTCTAAATGCTTGTGATCTGGGTTTCTAAATGCTTGTAGTCTGGGTCTCTAAATGTTTGTAGTTGGGTTTCTAAATGCTTGTAGTCTGGGTTTCTAAATGCTTGTATTCTGGGTTTCTAAATGCTTGTGGTCTGGGTTTCTAAATGTTTGTGATCGGGTTTCTAAATGCTTTAGTCTGGGTCTCTAAATGTTTGTATTCTGGGTTTCTAAATGCTTGTAGTCTGGGTTTCTAAATGCTTGTGATCTGGGTTTCTAAATGTTTGTAGTTGGGTTTCTAAATGCTTATAGTCTGGGTTTCTAAATGCGTGTAGTCTGGGTTCCTAAATGCTTGTAGTCTGGGTTTCTAAATGCTTGTGATCTGGTTTTCTAAATGCTTGTGATCTGGGTTTCTAAATGCTTGTAGTCTGGATTTCTAAATGCTTGTAGTCTGGGTTTCTAAATGCTTATAGTCTGGGTTTCTAAATGCTTGTAGTTGGGTTTCTAAATGCTTGTAGACTGGGTTTCTAAATGCTTGTAGTCAGGGTTTATAAATGCTTGTGATCTGGGTTTCTAAATGCTTCTAGTCTGGGTCTCTAAATGTTTGTAGTTGTGTTTCTAAATGCTTATACTCTGGGTTTCTAAATGCGTGTAGTCTCGGTTTCTAAATGCTTGTAGTCTGGGTTTCTAAATGCTTGTGATCTGGGTTTCTAAATGCTTGTAGTCTGGGTCTCTAAATGTTTGTAGTTGGGTTTCTAAATACTTGTAGTCTGGGTTTCTAAATGCTTGTAGTCTGGGTTTCTAAATACTTGTAGTCTGGGTTTCTAAATACTTGTAGTCTGGGTCTGTAAAATGTTTGTATTCTGGGTTTCTAAATGCTTGTAGTCTGGGTTTCTAAATGCTTGTGATCTGGGTTTCTATATGTTTGTAGTTGGGTTTCTAAATGCTTATAGTCTGGGTTTCTAAATGCGTGTAGTCTGAGTTCTTAAATGCTTGTAGTCTGGGTTTCTAAATGCTTGTGATCTGGTTTTCTAAATGCTTGTGATCTGGGTTTCTAAATGCTTGTAGTCTGGGTCTCTAAATGTTTGTAGTTGGGTTTCTAAATGCTTGTAGTCTGGGTTTCTAAATGCTTGTAGTCTGGGTTTTTAAAAACTTGTAGTCTGGGTTTCTAAATACTTGTAGTCTGGGTTTCTAAATACTTGTAGTCTGGGTTTCTAAATGCTTGTAGTCTGGGTTTCTAAAGGCTTATAGTCTGGGTTTCTAAATGCTTGTAGACTGGGTTTCTAAATGCTTGTAGACTGGGTTTCTAAATGCTTGTAGTCAGGGTTTATAAATGCTTGTGATCTGGGTTTCTAAATGCTTCTAGTGTGGGTCTCTAAATGTTTGTAGTTGGGTTTCTAAATACTTGTAGTCTGGGTTTCTAAATGCTTGTAGTCTGGGTTTCTAAATACTTGTAGTCTGGGTTTCTAAATACTTGTAGTCTGGGTTTCTAAATACTTATAGTCTGGGTTTCTAAATACTTGTAGTCTCGGTTTCTAAGTGCTTGTAGTCTGGGTTTCTAAATGCTTGTAGTCTGGGTTTTTAAATACTAGTAGTCTGGGTTTCTAAATACTTGTAGTCTGAGTTTCTAAATGCTTATAGTCTGGGTTTCTAAATGCTTGTAGTCTGAGTTTCTAAATGCTTGTAGTCTGGGTTTCTAAATGTGTGTAGACTGGGTTTCTAAATGCTTGTAGTCTGGTTTTCTAAATGCTTGTAGTTTGGGTTTCTAAATACATGTAGTCTGGTTTTTTAAATACTTGTAGTTTGGGTTTGTAAATGCTTGTAGTCTGGGTTTGTAAATGCTGGTAGTCTGTGTTTCTAAATGCTTGTAGTCTGGGTTTGTAAATGCTTGTAGTTTGGGTTTGTAAATGCTTGTAGTCTGGGTTTCTAAATACTTGTAGTCTGGGTTTCTAAATACTTGTAGTCTGGGTTTGTAAATGCTTGTAGTCAGGGTTTCTAATTTCTTATGATCTGGGTTTCTAAATGCTTGTAGTCTGGTTCTCTAAATGTTTGTAGTTGGGTTTCTAAATGTTTATAGTCTGGGTTTCTAAATGCTTGTAGTCTGGGTTTCTAAATGCTTGTAGTCTGGGTTTCTAAATGCTTGTAGTCTGGTTCTCTAAATGTTTGTAGTTGGGTTTCTAAATGCTTGTAGTCTGTGTTTCTAAATGCTTTTAGTCTGGGTTTCTAAATGCTTGTAGTCTGGGTTTCAAAATGCTTGTAGTCTGGGTCTCTAAATGTTTGTAGTTGGGTTTCTAAATGCTTGTATTCTGTGTTTCTAAATGCTTCTAGTCTGGGTCTCTAAATGTTTGTAGTTGGGTTTCTAAATGCTTGTAGTCTGGGTTTCTAAATGCTTGTAGTCTGTGTTTCTAAATGCTTGAAGTCTGGGTTTCTAAATGCTTGTGATCTGGTTTTCTAAATGCTTGTGATCTGGGTTTCTAAATGCTTGTAGTCTGTGTTTCTAAATGCTTGTAGTCTGGGTTTCTAAATGCTTGTAGTCTGGGTTTCTAAATGCTTGTATTCTGGGTTTCTAAATGCTTGTGGTCTGGGTTTCTAAATGCTTGTGATCTGGGTTTCTAAATGCTTGTGATCTGGGTTTCTAAATGCTTGTAGTCTGGGTCTCTAAATGTTTGTAGTCTGGGTTTCTAAATGCTTGTAGTCTGGGTTTCTAAATGCTTGTAGTCTGGGTCTCTAAATGTTTGTAGTTGGGTTTCTAAACACTTGTAGTCTGGGTCTCTAAATGTTTGTTGTTGGGTTTCTAAACACTTGTAGTCTGGGTTTCTAAATGCTTGAAGTCTGAGTTTCTAAATGCTTATAGTCTGTGTTTCTAAATGCTTGTAGTCTGGGTTTCTAAATGCTTATACTCTGGGTTTCTAAATGCTTGTGATCTGGTTTTCTAAATGCTTGTGATCTGGGTTTCTAAATGCTTGTAGTCTGTGTTTCTAAATGCTTATAGTCTGTGTTTCTAAATGTTTGTAGTTGGGTTTCTAAATGCTTATAGTCTGTGTTTCTAAATGCTTGAAGTCTGGGTTTCTAAATGCTTGTGATCTGGTTTTCTAAATGCTTGTAGTTTGGGTTTGTAAATGCTTGTAGTCTGGGTTTCTAAATACTTGTAGTCTGGGTTTCTAAATACTTGTAGTCTGGGTTTGTAAATGCTTGTAGTCAGGGTTTCTAATTTCTTATGATCTGGGTTTCTAAATGCTTGTAGTCTGGTTCTCTAAATGTTTGTAGTTGGGTTTCTAAATGTTTATAGTCTGGGTTTCTAAATGCTTGTAGTCTGGGTTTCTAAATGCTTGTAGTCTGGGTTTCTAAATGCTTGTAGTCTGGGTCTCTAAATGTTTGTAGTTGGGTTTCTAAATGCTTGTAGTCTGTGTTTCTAAATGCTTTTAGTCTGGGTTTCTAAATGCTTGTAGTCTGGGTTTCAAAATGCTTGTAGTGTGGGTCTCTAAATGTTTGTAGTTGGGTTTCTAAATGCTTGTATTCTGTGTTTCTAAATGCTTCTAGTCTGGGTCTCTAAATGTTTGTAGTTGGGTTTCTAAATGCTTGTAGTCTGGGTTTCTAAATGCTTGTAGTCTTTGTTTCTAAATGCTTGAAGTCTGGGTTTCTAAATGCTTGTGATCTGGTTTTCTAAATGCTTGTGATCTGGGTTTCTAAATGCTTGTAGTCTGTGTTTCTAAATGCTTGTAGTCTGGGTTTCTAAATGCTTGTAGTCTGGGTTTCTAAATGCTTGTAGTCTGGGTTTCTAAATGCTTGTAGTCTGGGTTTCTAAATGCTTGTAGTCTGGGTCTCTAAATGTTTGTAGTTGGGTTTCTAAATGCTTGTAGTCTGGGTTTCTAAATGCTTGTAGTCTGTGTTTCTAAATGCTTGAAGTCTGGGTTTCTAAATGCTTGTGATCTGGTTTTCTAAATGCTTGTGATCTGGGTTTCTAAATGCTTGTAGTCTGGGTCTCTAAATGTTTGTAGTTGGGTTTCTAAATGCTTGTAGTCTGGGTTTCTAAATGCTTGTAGTCTGGGTTTCTAAATGCTTGTGGTCTGGGTTTCTAAATGCTTGTGGTCTGGGTTTCTAAATGCTTGTGGTCTGGGTTTCTAAATGCTTGTGGTCTGGGTTTCTAAATGCTTGTGATCTGGGTTTCTAAATGCTTGTAGTCTGGGTCTCTAAATGTTTGTAGTCTGGGTTTCTAAATGCTTGAAGTCTGAGTTTCTAAATGCTTGTAGTCTGGGTTTCTAAATGTGTGTAGATTGGGTTTCTAAATGCTTGTAGTCTGGTTTTCTAAATGCTTGTAGTTTGGGTTTCTAAATACATGTAGTGTGGTTTTTTAAATACTTGTAGTTTGGTTTTGTAAATGCTTGTAGTCTGGGTTTGTAAATGCTGGTAGTCTGTGTTTCTAAATGCTTGTAGTCTGGGTTTGTAAATGCTTGTAGTTTGGGTTTGTAAATGCTTGTAGTCTGGGTTTCTAAA